>PVIY010038233.1:0-23977 GCA_004026745.1 Myrmecophaga tridactyla | reverse complement strand
ATGAAATGTGACCCCGCCATACAGCATACGAGGAAAACAAACCAACAAACAGATCTCGCCTTATTATTTTACAAATTTGATAACTGAAGTATCGAAAGTATATATTCCTTGGTTGCAATCACGTAGTTAGTTAGCAGTAAAGCAGAAACTAAAACTTGTTCCTTCTTATAACATAAATCTTGTCCTTTAATATATATGTGTTTCATATTTTCCCTTTATCTTTAATAGATAGAAATCTGAAGGTAGTATTAGACAGCCACTGATTCTAAAAGGCAGGTTTGGGCTTTCATAAATCCTTTTCCCAAAGAAAATGACTCGAACTATCCAACTCCTAGGGTCTTTTTTAATTGCTTTTGTTTCTTGAATTCTTATTTGATGATAGAAATGAAGAGCATTTTGGGTCTCCTAACCATTGAAGAAACTTTTTTTTTTTAACAAAGGTGTTTTTACATCTTAATATCCATTGTATTCTTCAGATTTTACTCAAGAATGAAACTTCGTATTTGAGGTTTTGAAAAGAAGCTTCATGAAATTTAAATCATTTATCTGAAGACAGAGACATATTTTAAATCCAAAGGAATCTTTACACCCACCTATTCTAAGTAGTAAAAGTACAAATATGGAAATAAATTTATACTATAAATTTCCATAAGAAATGTAATCATTTATTGATTAATAAAATATAGCGCTCTTTTAATCTTTTCTAATATAGTATAACAAATTAAATTTGGAACACTGAAATAAATTCTTAATTGTGTAAAAATCTCCTCATAACTGTATGATTAATAGAAATTGATTCTATAATTCCTTTACTATAAATGCAATAATATCGGTAATTACCAAGGCATATTACTGTAGATTATCACCACTGCTTATGCCTTCCAGTATTTGTTACTATAATAAGCAGCTTCCGAGTAATTGCAAGAAACACTTCCCTATCTAAAAGCTTTCTCAGATGGTGACTACTGGTTTATTGCAATTTAATAAATTATCTTATCATGAGAATAAGCTGTTTAGATTGGTTCTCATGACAATGATTCTATTGGATAAAAAGGAAGTTCTCAAATTATCTTCAAAGCAAGAAAGTTGAACCTATTACAAAAGCTGTTAAAGAATCAGAAAAATATGAGTGAATTTTTTTCCATATAGAGCGAATTTTTAACCTACTATGCTATTCTTGGTTTGGTGTCAATGAATTCATACGCTTACGATAGGGTTCTATTCTACTTCCTGATAATAGCACATTCAGGAGGAAGGTCTAGTTTTTAGCACAAATGATTGTCAATGCCCATGACAATGATCAGGTAGAGAGAGGGGTCGCTGTGGAAATTGGATTTTCATAGGGCTCTTTAGTATGGAAATAACAAATTTTAGCCAAACTATCTAAACTCAGAAGGATTTTCTGGACAACAGATCTTAAGCAAGCCAAAGAACCAGCAGGCATAAGAAAGCGAAGGAACTACAAGAGCAGGAGTTAGCATAGCAGAAAAGGTTTGTCTGTCTTCATCTTAATGATCTGGTATTTACACAACTCAATTTCCATTTCTTTTAGTCTTTACATATCTCCCTTCAAATTCATCAAGGAATCTAAATACCAACTGAACAAGCAGTAGATTGGCTTTCAGCAAGTTGGTGACCTCCCATATTCCATTCGGCTTTGATCAAACAGGTGAAAATTATAGACAGAAAGCTCTGCAGAGATTCACCCCGGAAAGGCAGGGGTTTTGTCTTCTTAGATATAAAATCCTGTAAATGTTGAAAGTTTTAAGCATTATAGGATAGGTGTGTGCGTGTGTGTATTTATTGTATGTATGCATATGCATATATCTATTGTACATATACATATGTACGTATATATATATGTGTCCTTTATATATATGTGTGTGTGTGTAGATTATAGTTATAAGATGTCTTGCTTCATGCTTACCATGTACTAAGGAACCACTTATTCCGCTTTACCTAGATAGTGACAATTTACATCTGACTGTAAATTGCATAAATAAATATATGGAAATACTTTTAACTGAATTTATTTATTCTTGATCCAATTAGTCAAAGAAAAACAAAAATAACTATGGAAAAAATAATGTATATCTTATGACAGTAAGGGTCAAATTAATTAAAAAGAGAATTAAAAGAATCTCAATGTGATTAACCTATTTGAGGTGCTGCCTATCAAATAAATTGATTGCTGTTTACTTTTTTATTTTTTTGGACATTTATTTTTATCTACTTTACTATTTTCTTACATTCAAAGGGTTTCTATTCTACCAAAACTTACACTAAGCACACTCCATTTTTTCTTTTTAGCACTCTCCATTTTCAATAACACATATTTAGAATTGAATGATGTATGTTCATTTTTTTATAATATCCCCAATATATTTCATATTTCTATCTTATTTACTTGACATTATTTTGTCTATCATGAATCAGCATATTTGCTTAAAGATTTTCATTAGGCAGTATATCTTGCCAAATTGTTATTATAAGACATTTAAAATCATATGTAAATCACTTGAATTCTGCTACTGCTGTGTGCAGAAGCATAAAATAGCTTAGCAAGGATAAACTAATTCAAACAATATATAAGGCACATAGTGTCATGAAGGGAACCAAATCATCCTAAGAGAAGGTGCTATGCTACCTGATCCAATCTTACTATTGAAATTGTCAAGTTTCTAACAAGCACAAATTTCTTAATTCTCATTTTACCTTGCTAAAAAATAAAAACTAAAATATTTTTTGTTATGTATTTTGGTAAGCATCTTTTAATCAATTTTGGAACAAATATATATATACATACACATATAATTTAATAAAAAAGCTTTTTTCTACCACTTTAACGTCAGATTATCAGCCATGAAACATTAAGGAAAGAATTTTTCAGGTAGTCAGAGAAAAGATAATTAAATTTAGCTGTCTAGGTTGCTAACATACACACTAAATAGTGGAGTATATTTCAAGACATGTAGCCAAGGATAACAAATTTAAAGGCCTATATGTCATCATGTAAGATAGATTTTTTGTGATAAAGTCTCATATTGATAATTGGAAATTATAACATGCTATTACTTCTCATATTATAACTAATCCATGTTCTTGATACATTATTTTTGAGATTTATTAATCAATATTTGTTTGTGTTCAGGTGACAATCATGGTGTATTTGGAAGACAAATTTGGTATTTCTTTCATCAAAGAATTATTCTAAGTAATGTAGTTTGCAGTTGTCTGTTTTATAAAATATGTTGTAGTACATGAGTCATCTACAAATTATAAGAATAAATTATTTCCTCTGGACTGTGGTCAACATTTGAAACTATTAAATATAATTAATATTACTGGACAATTTTCCAAAGAGAATACTCTAGTTTTCTCAAGAGAATGCCCATCAAGTAAAATACATTGTAGATACTAAAATTCTCCACTTAAGGATCACATTTTGCCTTCTAGAAAAGAAATTGCTTTCATAACAATAAAAAAATTTTTGCTAAAATACAAGGCATAAAATTTTCCTTATGCAATGTTATGAATGTAATATATATTTTTATTAATTGCAGAAGACAATTGTTTGGGTTGGATTCAAACATTGTCACATATTCTATGCTTTGGATTTTAAATGTAAATTCTAGGGCATATTAGGAAGATGTTTACATTAGTGACTGATTCTAAATGTCTTTTAATTGTATGACTAGATATGATTTATGATTGCTAATATATTCTATCTAATATTGTCTGCTTTTGCTTAGAAAATAGAAAACAGAAATTATTGTTTGGACTCGACGTTGAAGAGTTCTTGCAGCAGTGGAAAGTATAATTTCTTCATAAGACAGCACCAACTGGTTACACTTGAGCACATAGTTTGAGATTTCAAGAGAACCATTAAAATGGTGGGGCAAGTGAGTATGCATAAATGTTCCAGTTGCTTACAGAAAAATATCAGTATTTCACAAATAGGACAAGAACATTTTGCATATAACTGATTACAGTTATAAAATGTGTGAAGAACAGACTGTCATTTTATTTAATTTTACCCAAACAAAGATTTGTGAGTAACTTTAGAGGTTGAAAGATAACGTACTAGTATTTAAATCTATCCTGAAGTAGTAAGTTCATTTTTTCCAGAATTTCATCTGGTGATGCTTTGAAAGAGGAGAAAAAGTATGCCAATCAAAAAAACAAGCTTGTACAGATGTGCAAAAGAATAATAGACCAAGAAAACAATGAGCATGCATTAAGTGTAAATTCATAATCTCAAGTTATGCATTTATTATTTTTATTTTAGGGTAAATATAAAATACACTCAAATAATGGTAAGATAATTTCCTCTGCAACCTTCAAACTACCAACATTGTTTGTATCCTTTTTTTGATGAAGCTGTTTGGTATCTTAGTTAATTTTATAAATTGTTCACTGTAATCTTTTGGTTGGTGCCCACAAGAAAACAGTATTTATTTTTACCGGATTGCAACTTAAATTACTTAGATTTAGCATTTCAATATTTGAGAACTATATATAAATGCTTTACTGTATACAATATTGGAAAATATTTCTTCTTTATTTCTCTCCAAATAAATATCAACTGGTTGAGTGAATTTATCTTAATTTATATCTATATGGCTATTCTACGAGATTTTTGTTCTTTTCTTTTTATTCTTACAACTTTCAAATTGCCTACTATGATAAAAAGGACAGAAAAACATGTTTTCTGATTCCAGATATAATTGTATCTTTGTATGTATTCTCTTTCTCCAGAAGAAGTTTTTTCCTTGTATGTTATAATAAAAATTTCCTTGTTTTTATTACTTTAAAAAGATAAATCATTTTTTTCTTATCACATCCACAGAAACTATTGCATTATCAATGCAGAATGGCAAGGAGGCAATTTAATTTCCTGTTCTTTACTTTATCTTATTGAGAAACAAACTGAATTAATTTCTTTTTTTTTTATTAGAGGAAGTTTCAAATGTGAATTTACCTCTGGATTTTAGATATATGAGACTCCCCCTTTCAGTATTTTGTAAAAGCGATATTGTCAGCTTCCCATATATGCCATAATTATTCTTCTGCTCATGTTGCTTTTGTAAATAAAGCATGTCTGGCAGAAGTAATCATAATTGTGGCTAATATTGTATTTGTAAGGTGATGGATAAAAAATTATCGATAAGTAAACCTGAGAGATTTTTTCCTATTCCTATATATTCTACTCTTCCATCAAGTAGCACTATGATTGGTACATAATTTTTCTAAATCTAAGAAGCAAAATTGGATAATAAGTTACATGTTCCATTTTAGGGTTATTTGTGATGAGGGGTAATCCTTTACCTATGAAAGGAATTTTTCTGTCACTTTTGTTCATGCTGTATGTTAACTGATATGGGTGTCAGACTCAACATAGAGTAAAACAGTAAAATCATCTTATAAATAAGGCAACGTAATCATTCAAAAAGTAATTTGATTTTCACAGTATTTTCAATTTGGTAAGTATCTCTATAATTATTTCATTAGCTGGGCTTGAATATCTCAATAAAAGAGAAATCAATTATAAATGACTTTATTATATATAATATGCTCGCATAAACTAACCTATAAAGAATCTCATGGAAGCAAAAATAGTCTATATTGAAATGTTGCTTTAAGAAATTCGTAAATATTTCTAACTATCATACATTTATGCATTGAAAAGTATACTTCCACACCAATTTTCTGTTTCCTTTTTTATGATATGACATGCTTGTGTGTAAGCTACTTGAGGGCAGAAGCTGTTTTCCAGAACCTACCTGAGTGACAGGGTCATATAGGCATTCAATGGATATTTGGATTGAATTGTATATACAGAGATAGATGGAAAAAAAGACATGACTCCATACATTATCCTCTAACCAATTCATGTGAATAATTTATATCTTAATACAGATGACTATGGCTTATTATACTTCAAATTCATTAAACTATTGAAAACTAAACTTGCTGAACAATACAGCAATTGCCATTCACATTACACATGCTTTAGATTTTTTTCTTCAAGTTTCGTCAAAATCCAATTAGCTATTTTTATTAGCAGGGTACACAATTCTTAAAGATGCTTAATAAATGTCTAGTTAATGAGGGAGGACTTTGACAGTCTTACTATATTCCAGGCCTTTGTAATGTCCTGCTCTTTTTCCCTTATTTTCCCTACATGTTTCCCTCCAGACTTTCTCCATGAAGCCTCAATTGATCATCTGAATAAGAAATAATCGACACTTCTTAGAAATTTTATAACAATTACTGTCTATATCATCCATTTAATAGGTGCCATATACTGCATATTTTATGAATATCATGAACATACATATGTAATTAAATTTCTCCTTGATTTTGAAGTTGAATTTATTTTTGTGTATCCTTTCCAGCAAAATTATGGGAATGTGAAATTACTGTTGAAAATAATTTTGGGATCATGAAAGAAAATTCTTTAATTTGATAGATTAAATTAAAGACCCTGGGACTTAAAGCTACATGCCTGTTTTAGTTTGTAAGCTGCTAGAATGTGATATACTAGAAATGGAACAGCTTTTAAAAAGGTAATTTGATAAGTTAGAAGTTTACAGCTTAAGCCTATGAAAATGTTCAAACTAAAATATCCAGGGAAAGACACCTTACTTCAAGGAAGGTTGATGAGTCTGGAGCAACTCTGTCAGCTGGGAAATCACATGACTCTCATCTGCTGGTCCCTTGTTCCTGGGCTCCATTGCTTTCAGCCTCTGTTCCTGTGGGGGTTCAGTTTTCTTCTCCTGGGCTGGCTTTCATCTCTTGGCTTCCTTGGCTCTCTACAGGTTCTGGCTTGCTTAACATCTCATGGCAACTTCTCCCTAAAATCTTTCCTCTTTTAAAGGACTCCAGTAAATGAATCAAGACTCACTGAATAGGCAAAGTCACATCTCCTTCTAATCAAAAGGTCACATTCACAATTGGGTCTATCACATTTCTGTGAAGAAAATCTAATCAAAAGTTTCTGACCTATGATATTGAATTAAAATTAAAAGAAACAGTTTCCCCTACAAGATTGGATCAGGATTAAAATTTGGCTTTTCTGGGTATATATTAAACTGGCACAATGCTTAACTTCATGTAGCTGATTAAAGTCCTAAATAATTCTATAGTATCTCAGATATGAAGTAGTGATATTCTCAATACACTTGACAATGATGTAAAACATGGCAAAATTTTTGAAATTGTAAATTGTACAAGTCTGCCTTGCACGTCTTCCAATAAATATAATTGTCTGTGAGTTGAATAGTGGACATCGTTGTAGCACAGACCTAAATGGTAGACATCACAAAGCAGACATGGATAACTTGAACATTTCATGGCAGAACTGTGCCTCAGAGAAAATTGAATGTATATAAAAAAGGGTGTCTGTATACAATAGCAAATTTTATTGAGCAATTAATATATGCCAGACAGACTTATGAAAGACAGTAGAATAAGATAGGCTAAATTCACCACTTCTCCAAGGAACTGCTATAGAAGTGCCAGACAAAACAACCAGAACAGTGATTCCAGGGTTCAAGTGACCTGAGAGGCTGTTCTACACCACATAGGGAGGCCCTGGTTGAAAAAGCTGAGGAATTGAGATGCAGAAAACCAAAGACCATCCAGCTAGAGAAAAGATCTTAATGAGTCCCTTTCCATATGCAGGCCAGGAGCCCACAGAAGGAAATGGACAGGGAAGCTGGGACAAAGAAGCAAGCTGGTGTGTTCTTTGAACATGCCACACATGCATACCCACATGCACCAAATCCTGGCACTCTGAACTCTACTCCATGCTCCATGCAGTCAAGCCTTACTGCTTCATACCCTAAACACCCCCACAAACCCTGTGTCCCAAACGCTGCTCCTCCTAACTTCATGCCCTCAAGCCCAGTACCTCTGTGCCCTCAGCACTACCAACCTGATCCCCCACAACACATGCATGTGCAAACCCTTGTCACAACCCCACATCTCTGCATCTGCAACCCCAACTCCTACAGCCTCACCCTCCCATACCCATCATCCATGCCCTAACACCCCTGCCCCATGACACCACCACCACACCCAAACTGAGACCCATGCTCCTGTGTCCTGCCTCCAACCATTATACCCTGCCCCCACACACTTGTACACACACATTCAAGCACCACACTCCCCATACCCCAAAACCTGTGCTCCACACTCCACACTCCCGGAGTGTAGCACAGTACCCCTGCTCTATGCCTAGCCCTACACGTGCCCCACCACTGCACACTTGCACCCTGATCCATGCCCAACACCTCCCCTCAATCTCATTCCAGAAATGCACTACCTTAGATGACTGAGAACTCAACTTCCAAAGTAAGATAATGAAAGCCTTGAAGTCAACAGAAAAATCACAAAGCATATGAAGATGCAGACAGATATAGCCCAGTCTAGTAAACAATTTAAAACACTGAAGAAGACACAGAGTTTGGGACAACTTATTCAAAGATGCTCATAAAAATCTACTAAATAAATTCAATGGGTTGACTAAGTTAATAAAGGGGATAAAGAAGACACTAGAAGAGCATAAGAAAGAATTTGAAAGAATAAACAGAACAATTGATATCACAGAGATGAAAGTTGCAGTAAACCAAATAAAAATATACTAGAGACACACAATAGCAGATTTGAATAGGCAGAAGAAAGAATAAGTGAACTAGAGGGCAGACCAATTGATTTTGAATGCACAAAAGAACAAATGGCAAAAAAAGAAAAATTTGAATTGGATCTCAGGGAAATGATGGACAATGCAAAGTACACAAATATAAGAATCATCAGTGTCCCAGAGGAGAATAAAAGAGCAAAGGTCTATGAACATTAGTTGAGGAGACAACAGAGGAGAACTTCCCATCCCTTATAAAAGACATAAATATGTAAATCAAAGAAGCCCAAAGAACCCCAAATAGAATAAATCCAAAAAGGCATACTCCAAGATATACTAACCAGCCTGTCAAATGTTGAAGAGAAGTAGAAAATCCTGAAAGTGGCAAGAATAAAGCAGTATACTGTATACATACAAGGCAACCACACAACAGGGACCATGGGGGTGAGAAAGCAGTGGTATGATATATTTAAGATCTTGAAAGAGAAAGATTTCCAGCCAAGAATTCTGTACCTAGGCAAACTGTCCTTCAAGAGTAAGGAAGAGATTAAAACTTTCACACACAAAAAAAGGCTGAGAGAATTTGTCAACAAGATACTGGCCCTACAAGAAATATTAAAGCGAGTTCTGTTGGCTGAAAAACAAACAAACAAAAACAAACAAGCAAGCAAACAAACAAACAAAAGGCAGGAGAGGGAAATCTGGAAGACGGCACAGAATTGAAGAGTACAAGTAGGGGTTATTTAAGTGATAAAAAAGGAAAGAGGGAAAAGAATATATAGATCTAAGAAATAAAGACTAAATGATAAGATGGTAAATTCAAAAAGTGCTTTTAAAGTAATAAGTTTGAATGTTAATAGACTGAACTCACCAATGAAAAACTACAAATTGGCAGAATGGATTAAGAAATATGATCCACCTATATGTTGCTCACAAGAGTCACATCTTGGCCCCAAGGATATAAATAGATTGAAAGTGAGAGGATGGGAAAAGATATTCCATGCAAGCTGTAACCAAAAGAAAGCAGGAGTGGTTATACTAATATCAGACAAAATAGACTTTAAATGAAAAGAAGTCATTAAGACAAAAGACATAACATACTAATAAAAGGGATATATATATGGATAATTACACCCCACAAACATCAGAATATACCTTGTTAGCTAGTGCTCATAAAATGTTTTCCAGGATAGATCATATACTGGGACACCAAACAATTCTTTGTGGATTTTAAAAGATAGAACTTATTCATAGCACTTTCTCTGATGACAATGGAATGAAGTTGGAAATCAACAACCACCAAAACCCAGAACTTTCACAAATAAATGGAGGTTAAATAACTCACTCTTAAACAACCAGTGGATCAAAGAAGAAATTGCTAGAGAAACCAGTAACTATCTGGAGATGAATGACAGTGAGAATATAACACATCAGAACTTTTGCGATGTGGCAAAGGCAGTGCTGAAAAGGAAATTTATTGCCTTAAATGCCTATATTAAAAAAGAAGAAAGAGCAAAAATTATGGATTTAACTACTTACCCAGAGGAACTAAAGAAAAAAGAAAAAACTAACCCTAAAGCAAGTAGAAGAAGAGAAATAACAAAGATTAAAGCAGAATTAAATAAATTGCAGAACAAAACAGTAATAGAAAGACTCAATAAGATCGAAAGTTGATTCTTTGAGTAAATCAATAAAATGGATGGACCCCTACCTAGGTTGACAAGAAGAAAAGAGAGATGATGCAAATAAACAAAATCAGAAATGGGAGAGGGGAAATTACAATTGACCCTGATGAGCTAAAACACCATTAAAGGATGTTATGAATAATTATATGCCAATATATTGGACAACTTAACAGCAATGGACAAATCTGTAGAAACACACAAATAAGCTACATTGATTTGAGAAGAAATAGAAGATGACAAACCAGTCACAAGTAAGGAGATTCAATCAGTCATCAAAAATCTTCAAATGAAGGAAAGCCCAGGGCCAGATGACTTCACAGGGGAATTTTATTAAACATTCCAAAATGAACTAACACCAATATTGCTCAAACACTTACAAAAAATGAGGGAAAAGTATCACTAACTCATTTTATGAAGGTAGCATCACTCTAATCCCCAAACTGGGTAAAGATACTATAAGGAAGGAAAACTAAAGTCCAATTGTCCTTATTGAGTATAGTTGCAAAACTTCTTAACAAAATATTAGCAAATCAAATCCAACACTATATTAAAAAATATATAAACTGGACCAAGTTGGATTTATACCAGGAATGCAAGGGTGATTCAACACAAGAAAATCAATATAAATCAGCACATAACAAATCAAAAGGGAAAAATCACATCATCATCTTGATTGATGCTGAAAAAGCATTTGGCAAAATTCATCATCCTTTTCTAATAAAAACACTTCAAAAGTAGGAATCAAAGAAAACTTCAATATGATAAAGGGCATATATGAAAAACCCATAGCCAGCATCATACTCAAAGGTGAGAGACTGAAAACATTCTGCTTAAGACAAGGATGTCCTCTGTCATCAATATTATTCAATATTGTACTAGAAGTTCTAGCTAGAGCAATCAGGCAGGAAAAAGAAATAAAAGGCAACAAAACCAGAAAGTTAAAAGTAAAACCTTCATTATTCGCAGATGATATGCTACTATAGTTGCAAAATCCTGATAAATCTATGACAAAGTTTCTTGAGCTAATAAATTCAGCAAAGTGTCAGGATAAAAGATTAATATGCAAAGACCAGTAATGTTTCTACACACAAGCAATGACCTAACTGAGGAGTCAGTTAATGAAAAAATTCCATTCAAAATTGCAACTAAAACAATCAAGTATCTAGGAAACTTAACTAGGGTTGTAAAGGACCTGTTCACAAAAAAATGCATAAAAATATTGCTAAAAGAAATTAAAGAAGATCTAAATAGGTGGAAAGATATTCCCTGCTCATGGATAGGAAGGTTAAATGTAGTTAAGATGTCAATTCTACCCAAGTTGACCTACATATTCAACTCAGTACCATATAAAATTCCTAGAAGAAAATACAGGGAAACATCTTCAAGACCTAATAATATGAGGTAACTTCCTAAACGTTATACCCATAGCACAAGCAACTAAAGAAAAAATTGATAAATGGAAACTCCTCAAATTCAAATGCTTTGTACCTCAAAAGACTTAGTCAAAAAGGTGAGGAGGCAGGAATGAGAGAAAATATTTGGAAATCACATATCAGATGAAGGTTTGATATCCTGTATACATAAAGAAATTATAGAAATTATACAACTAAACAACAAAAGAGCAAACAACCCAATTATAAAATGGGCTAAAGATATGTATAGACATTTTTCCAAAGAACAAACACAAAAGGCTAAAAAGCACATGAAGAGATGCTCATTTTCATTGGCTATAAGGGAAATGTAGATCAAGACTACAATGAGATATCACTTCACAGCTATAAAAATCGCTGCTATTCAACAAACAGAAAATTACAAATGTTGGAGAGGATGTGGAAAAATTGGGGCACTTATGCACTTCTGGTGGAAATGTAAGATGGTACAGCCACTATGGAAGATAATTTAGCAGTTCCTTAGAAATCTAAATATCAAATTACCCTATGAGCTGGCAATTATACTACTTGGTATATACCCAGAAGAGTTGAAAGCACTCACACAAACAGACATTTGCACACTGATATTCATAACAGCATTTTTCACCATTGCCAAAAGATAGAAACAATCCTGTGCCCATCAACAGATGAATGGATGAATAAAATGGGGTATATACGTACAATGGAATATTATGGGTTAGTAAGACAAAATGACATCCTGAAGCATATCATATGACAACATGGATGAACCATGAGGACATAATGCTCAGTGAAATAAGCCAGACTCAAAAGGATAGATACTCTATGATTTTATTTTTATGACCTTCGTAAAGGTAAACTCAGAAGCTTATAATATAGTATATAAGGGAGCTAGAGATTCATGAAAGCTAGTGGTGGGTGAATGGCTAGCTACTGAAATAGAAATTAAATATAAAGGAATGGATAGAAGTGAAGGCAGTTCATTAGTGAGTCTATAAGTAATATTGCCACATTGAAGGTGAACATGATTTAAAGGGTTTGTATAGAGCCATGTATTCCATTGATTAGCACCACGTATGTGAATAAGTTCTTTCATGAACTGGTTCAAAGGCATGAATTATATAAAGAGTAAATAACATTGGGGTATAGGGGGGAAACTCCTATTGCATGCCATGGGCTATGTTTAACATACCAAGTTTATATGGTACATCAATAGTACCACAGCAATTCCAGGGATAAATAATTGAGGGGAAAGGACAAGAGTTAGGAGGAAGTTTGGACTCTCCGTTTGGTGAGAATGTGTTTATCGGTTATATTTCTCTTGGGATCAATGAAAATTGTCTAAAGTTGAGAGTTTTGATGATTATACAACTAAGTGAGGATAATGGAGACATGGCCTGTTGACTTTGGATATTATACATGAGGCCCGATGGGTGGAGGTAGCTGAAGGATACACTGATTGAGAAGTAGAATGATGAACTGTGGTGTAAACATATGACAGAATACTGTGGTGCTACAGAAAAGAATGAATGTGATGATGTCAATAAACCTTGGGGACATTATATGATACAAAATAAGCCAGAAAAAAAAGGAGCAAATATTGCATGCTCTCATTTACAAAATACTTATAAGAAAATCAGGGCCTGGTTTGTAAGCTTTTATAGCAGTCTCCTTTAGAAACGAGCGGCAATTATTATTTCTAGATTTTGAAAGACTGTGCCATATATGTGTAACCTGATATTTCCTTGGAATTTTGGTTATGTGTGTGACACCTAAAACTCAGAATAGAAGTTCTGTAGTTCTGAAGTCAGCATTGCCATATACAGCAACTGTTAAAGAAGTTGAAAACAAGAGCAGGCTGCAATTAGAGATAAGAATGAAGCTGATCAGGTCGGGACTGAGGTAAATCAGAATACAGGAGTAAGGAGGACATTGTCTGTATTTCAGAACTTTACCTACTCTGTGAGACAAAAGGAAGAGAGGTTTATTTTGACGAAAACCTAAATTTTCTGTAGCTCATAATCTAGCTCAACCTGTCTGGACATCTCATTTAAACAATCCAAACTCATGGAGCCCAGAATGGGGATGGGAATGAGGGCTTGTAATTTAATATAATGTCTGAGATATAATTAACATCCCAGAGAATGTTGAGCAGATAGTTAAAAAGTATTGGCTAAGTCCTTTGAGGGATGGGAGAAAAAATATGTAACTATTAAACTTCACCACTGGGTGGACCCGTGATACTGACTCAAGCATTAGGAACTCTCAAGTCAGTAGAGCAAAGCCTTGATCTTGAGGCTTGCACTTGTGAAGCTTATTTATGTAGCAGAGAAGCTAATCCTACTTATAGTTATACCTAAGAGTCACTTCCAATGGACCTCTTTTGTTGCTCATATGTGGCCTCTCTCTCTCTAAGCCCAACTCTGCAAGGAAAATCATTATTCTCCCCCACTACATAGAGCATGACATCCAGGAGTGAAAGTCTCCCTGGCAATGTGGGCCATAAATTCCAGGGTTGAGCCTGGCCTTGGTACCATAAGATTGAAAATGCCCGCCTGGCCAAATGGAGGAAAGTAATTATAACAAAATAAGGTATCAGTGGCTAAAAGAGTTCAAATAAAGTCAAGAGGTTATTCTGGAGGCTACTTTTATGCAAACTTCAGCTAGATATTTACCATGGTTTGTCAAACCCCAACCAAAACCATTCCTGCCAGCTTTGAAGAACACCTAGGGCTCTACTGGAGATTCTACAAAGATCTCAAATACTATGATTACTTTCTAGAAACCTACGACCTCTAGATGGGTTCCTAGGTCAGATAAGTCCTAAAACCCAGAGGGGCCAGCTTCTTTAGAACATCAACTAGTTTCATTCCCCATCCCATATTATCAATAGCCCTTTCCAACATGAAACAGTTAGAATGGACAAAACCCAAACACCCCTAAAGATTGGGATCAAAGGAGAAAGAAAAGTTGTAACAGAGAATATAGGATTTAACAAATGAATATGACTACTGAATCATTATATTGATATTTCTTTTGGAGCAGCTAGAAGGAGAATCCTAAAATTGTGGAACTGTAACCCATACAAACTCTGAAATCTGTTCTATAACTAATTGTTGTGGTGTGCTTTGAGATTTACTGCTTTTTGGTATATATGTTCATTTTTCACAATAAAAAATATATATGTATATACATCTATACATATATTTGTGTAAATATATGCAAGATAATATGTAAGCACTGATCATATGTGATTTCATTTCATTTATAACAAAAAAAACTCAAAGTGTATAATCTACAATGTGACCTAAGAAATTGAGGCAGAGAAGTTTTCCAAGGTCAAATTGTTAGTAAATGAACAAAGGCCCAGAATTAACAAATTTGCCCATATTCAGTTACACGTCAGGGCTAAAGCAAAGGTGCAACCTGTGTTACAATACAAACAATGACAGAAAGTTGAAGCTGGGACACAAAATTATCAATTCTTAATTATTCCTTGTGGATGTGTAGAATGTAATTTAATGTGGTGCCAAATAATCATTTGGGCTGGGATTATGTATTTTTTTTAAGATTATTGTTTCTGTACTAAGATGTGCATCATCTTATTGACATTCAGAATATGATCAGTGATAAGTTTTTTGATCCATAATTAGATACCATGCCCATGAATGGGAATGGAAACTATAATAAAAAATTCTCAAAGTGAATATTATTCTGAGTAATGAGCAGTATGCAATAATATTCCCTAAAGAAAGTATGGAGGAAGGTGGGGACTTATCCTTCAAAAGGGAAAAACTGGAACTTTAAGTTTGTGTTCATGTATGTCCTATTACCTCCATTAAAAGAGAAGATAAAAGTTTTCCCTTATTGTGTACCACACAAAACCTTGACCAAGGGTAGAAACTGTCAGAAGGCAGATATTAATAATTAGAAAATTACTAAGCCCTCTGCAAAATCTTTGAAAAAATGTGTAAAACTGAAAAAGAATATGTTAAGAGGAGAGATTAAATAGATTAAGGGCAAAATGAAACTATATATTGTTGAACTTAGACAATATTGAATAAAAAGAATAGCAAGAAATGAAACGCCTTATAAGTTCCATATATGTATAATCAAAAATTTTATTTGAAAGAACATATTTTAGGAAATCTGCTAGGATTGCTTTCTACAGTGCACTCAAATAAAGGCCTCATGCTGTGCCTGCTTTTTATTGCATTTTATGCAAATTTGCATTTTATAGTCATAAGGAGACAGTATTCTACATAAGTGAAACATGTCAGGGGCACATTTAACTTGCATGAATGCAACTCTATCACTTGGCAGAGAATGAGAAAGCAAAACAATTTAAATAGAGTAAATTTGATCACCATTCAAGATGGTAAAAATGAGATGGGGCATGAGATTCTGTTGTTCCATCAGGACATTTGTTTTCATGTGCCCCTCATAGTATGAATATCATTCTATGCTGAGTGACTTTCCCATATTGCATATGTTCTAATAATAAAGTTTATCTGGAATTGTACCAAGACAAGAATGGGGACAAAATGTCTGAAGTTGGTTTTATTTATAGAAGCTATGCTAATCTGCAATAATGATATTCCCAAGGGTTTTGGAGCTAGTTTTTACTAATAGTCAATGTTGTATTATGAGATACTTTTAAAAATAATCACTAATAAATCACAGGCCAAGCTGCAAAGCTCTTATGCTTATATCTCATGAAATCTTTATTTAGCCATGGAAAATTGCTTTGCTGTCTCATTTGAATCAACCCAGGTTAAGTACAAATAATTAACTGGAGGGCAGGGCAATCAGGATTGGAAAGGAGAGAATGGTGATGAGCTCCAGAGATCTCAGTAACAGGAACTGAAG
Organism: Myrmecophaga tridactyla; assembly: GCA_004026745.1. Taxonomy (NCBI): domain Eukaryota; kingdom Metazoa; phylum Chordata; class Mammalia; order Pilosa; family Myrmecophagidae; genus Myrmecophaga; species Myrmecophaga tridactyla. The sequence continues at coordinate 7,370 of PVIY010038233.1, read as the reverse complement.
AATCTAATGCAGCAGAAATGTTCTAGTCAGTGCCCTTCCACTGCCAGTCTGAATGTTATTGGCCTTCCCATTGCTGAGATATTCAGACTTCCCAATGTCTCTGCTTCTTTTATTACATGCTTAAGCACAGACGTTCCCAACACATGCACACATTGAAAAGGGGTAGGTCATTTACCTGTGCTCTGGCTGCCAGCATTGGGTAAAGAGGAATTTTTCCCTTCCTGTAGCAAGAGAGAATGAAGCTAGCCCATTTTAAATTGGCACACATGATGGAAGAGTCAACTCAAATAGAAAAGAGCAAAGCTAGACAGTCATGAATAAAATCTATCAATCAGCCAATCAAGCAATCAATCATTAAATGATGCATTAATCCTTCATTGAGAAATAATAAATATAGAGAGGACAAATTATATCCTAAGAATATATCTTGAGAAATTTCTTATATATCATGCTCTTTGTGATGGAATGGGGCACACTGGGTAAGTGAATGAACCCTATTAATGGAGATTCTTAATTATTAAAATTAACAGATTTCTTCCAGAATTTTCTGCATCTTACGATTTCACCATAATTCAAAAGAAGATTGTGGCATTTAAGTAAATTTTCTTTAATCTTAGAACCACCTTGTAAAATTGTTACCAACCCCTCTCTACTCCATGTTTGATGGTTCTTGACATTCTTGGGGATAGCATAATACTGAGAGTAGCTGGCCCAGTGACAGCCACAGTTCATACAATGTCCACTGAGTTCATAAACATGAAGAAGATGAATTCTCTAATCCTTGGACCAGTCCTTGTAGGTAAGTTATCAGAAAAGGTCAGGTAATAATGTTTCTAACAGGTTTTACTTGAAACAGTAGCAGTAGTTAAGTGGAAGAAAAGATAAGTTTGAGTTAAGTCAAAACATTAGGCTACAAAGTTAAGTTTAATCACATGTTAATCACCCATCTCCTTTTCTCAACTTGTTCAATTCATAGCTCTTCACAGGACTAATAAACACACTTACTTAGTAGTGAAATCTATTAAGTGTTTACCTCCAGTGTCTTCTCTTATCATGGCAGGAGGAATGATTTGGGAATGGCTTGGATTCTTACTTTGGGGTTCTTTATAATTTTCAGTCGTGTATTCCCCAAATAATCTTGCAATCTCTGTATCTTTATAACATTTTTAATTTGTCACCCACATTTGTTACCTCAAGATTAAAATTTTGCAAATGATATGATTCCCAGTCTGGTATAAATATTTAACATTTAAAAATAAATTTGTTATGGTGAATCCAACGGTATGGATCAACAAAGTGATTTGACATCTATCATTATCAATTACAAAATGAATAATATTTTCTTTATTATTGGGAAACTTCAAATTATTTTTCTCTTGAATTTAAATTTCTATGTAGCTCCCAGACTCCAGCATTTTATCCTCATGTAATATATTTATATGCTTGGCAATATCTTTAACCAATTACCCTGTCATACTCTTGGGTCAAATAATATATAACTAAATTTACTTTATTTTTAAAAAAATTCATGTGACCCTATGCTATCTTTTTTACTGGATTGATGTATCATTCCATGTTTTATTAGTACATAATGTTTGAAGTCAATGCTTTAGAAATTCATTTTTTAATAACAGGTGGGGTTTACATTTCCAATTACTTATGAAATCATAGATCACTATTACTATTAGGAAAAGAGAGGTTTCAGCATTTCTTCTTACCATCCTTTAATTTGAAAAATCTTTAAAATAATCAAGTAGGTAGGAATGAGTAAAGTTTTATTTAGGCAGTGTAACTCAGTGCTTTGATCTTTTCTCAAGTTATATGACTTAAATACTGATGCACATGATGGTTAATTTTATTTGTCAGTGTGCCTAGAATTTGTTCTCCAGGCAAGATCAAGGATATTGCATCTATAATCAGTTACTCACATCTAAAATCAGTTAATTGCATCTACGATGAACAAAGATTATCCTCAGTAATGTAGGGTAGTCTCTTCATCCAATTGGTTAGAGGTCTTGAAAGTCAGAAATGTGGGTTTCAGATATTATCAGAATTTCTGCCTCAACTTCAGCATCGGTTCTTGCCAGAATTTCCAGTCAACCAGATTCCTTGGGGAATTTGTACTAAGGACTTAAACACCACCATTATTGGAGTTTCCAGCTTAGGGATGTTTTACAGAGTTCAGACTTGTCAGTCCACAAGATTTTGAAAGCCAAATTCTTATTAATAAATCTCTCTCCATATAGGCATGCATGTGATTATATATGTATATTTCTTGTTGGTTCTGATTCCCTTGAGTACAATGACTAATATAATGCACATTAAAAACTAAATTTAGTAATCCATGTGCTGACAACTTAAAACTGTCTTTATAATTTTGTTGAAAACAAAGAATTGGAAACACTAGCTATTTCTCAAGAAATATCAAATGATTCAGTAGTAAAGGCAAGTTTTATTTTACCTTAATTGAGCTAAGATTAAATGAAACTAGGGCAAAACTCTCATTATAATTGGAAGGGATGCCTTTTAAGATCCCTCCAATCACATCCATTAGGTGTCAAAAATTATATAACCAGGCCTAATTTCACTTTTTAGCTTCTCTCAAGATGTCTTTTAAAAACTTCTACTAGGGAAGAGGAAATTGGAAAGAATATCTCCCCTACAATAACAACAAATGAAAAGATTAACTGCAAAATTGCAACTTTTTTTGAACCATCAGAAAGCTGAGGTTCCAGCCCACCAATTTATCCTAAATCTACAGGATGACAAGTGCCAAGGAGAGATGGGAGGCGAGCACTTGTTTACCAGGTGTAGGAACCACATGCCACAGAAGCCAGTAAGAATTCAATTCTTGCTAAGGAATTGATAAAAGCTAAGTGAGCTTTTCTGAAAGCATAAAACTCCTGGGCACTTCAAACACAAGGGAATTCACACTCACTCTCACTCTTCTCCGAGAAACTCAACAGGCTTTAGGAGAAAGACTGGCATTCCAGCAAGAGTCCTAAGAGCCTGTCTTAGGTACAGTCCTGGGGTTGGGAATAGCAGCTGCTGAGGAAATGGTTCGAAGCCCCACACAGTTCTTTCTCCCTTAAATCCCCTAGAAACAAAAGTCTTAAGGCTTCAGTGAAGGGTGGCAGAATCTCTTACCTTGAACATAGATTATGATCCATTGCAACATAGGGGGGAAAGTGAAGAGAAATCTTTATACCACTAAGATAGGAGTAAGAACACAGTCCTGTTCCAGACCATAAGAGACCTGCTATAGTTGGTGGAGGGTAGAATCACTGACAAGTGATCAGTGCCATATATTCAGGGAAGCAGTACCTGCCTAGGACCAAGTAAATGAGAACAAGAGAAAAATCCCCTTGTTTGCCTTATTCCTTTTCAAGAGTTCCTTATATGTCATTTATATGAATGCAAGTCATTTATATATTGTGAATATTTTCCCAGTTTCCATTTTGCCTTTTCATTTGCTTGACAGTTTCTTTTGAATAGTGGTTTTACATCTGAAGAAGTCCAATTTATCAGTATTCTCTTTTATACTTCGTATTTTTGAGTCTTCTATATAAAATCTCTCCCTCCCAGAATTCATGAAGATTTTCACTAATTTTACTTCTAGAAGTTTTCTGTTTCAGTGTTTACATCTAGATCTTCAATCTCCTAAAAACTAAATGTGGTTATTATGTGAGATTGGGTTATATATTCTTTCAAAAAACTTTTTAGAGAAATCTGATTGTCTTGGAATAATTTTTTGTTAAATTATTCTTGAATTATCTCTTGAATTATTATCAAATAAATACAGGTTGATTTCTGGATGCTCCTTCTTTTCCATTGATCTATATGTTGAGATTTATGCCAAACAATACTCTATTATTCATGTGGTTTTATATTAATTTATAAAACAATGTAGTATAATTGCTTAAATTTGTTTCTATTTTTCAAATAAATTGCTTTGCCTATTATTTTCAAATAAATTTGTTTCACATTTCCTGGTAAAATTTAGAAACAGCTTCTCATTTTGAAAAAGAATAAAAAGAGAGCCTACTGGGGTTTTGATTACAATCATATTAAACTTATAAATCAATTTAGGAATAATGGAAATCTCTAAAATAGTGATTCTCCCCATCAATTTATATGAAATATCTCTCCTTTTCTGATGTGTTTTCATTTCTCTCAGCAGTTTATAGAGATTTTAAGGTATTGGTCTTGCAAATATTTTGTTCACTTTGTCTAAGGATTTTTTTTAAATGCTTTTTAATTCCATTGTAAATGGAAGTTGTAATTTTCATTTTTCAAGTAGTTATGATCACAATCTGTACTACCTTGTCCACTGCCTGAAAACTGTTATCTGATATGTGTTGTTTATATTTACAGAATGTTAGAGCCGGAAGAGTCTTTGGTATATGTTATTCCTTATGACCAGAGGTGGAATTCCAGAAGCATGACATGGCCTTTAATTTAAAATTTTTCATCATTCTTTCTGTCCCATTTTACAATATATCTGAATTGAGAAAATGAGCAAAATATCTACTTCATCTACGTACTTCAATCTCAAAAATACAACCCTATGTAAGAAAAAGAAAGGATCATTGCCGTACCATTGGTTTATGTGCCTTAATTGGTTAAGGAAAGCTTTACTGCCATTCGTATTTCAAGTTGTATCTTTGCTTGGTGGCTTGGAGTCAGAAGCAGATGACCTTGAAATTAATGAAAGTCCAGTTTCAGAGGCCCTCCCTTAAGGGATTCTTTTAATTGCTTGGAGTTACTGACACTCGTAGGACTGTTCTAGGAGAGAAAGTGGAGACAGGTTGCAATCAGGAAGCATTTCTACATAAGCAGTTCTTGTCAATTGTCAAAAGCAACTTTACAAGAAATGGAATTAGAATGCCAATGCTCTGGAAATCATTTATGATTTATTTTCTGAATCCAATTAAATATTCATTTTCATACCTGGTATTGTTTTACTATTAATATCTTGTACAAGCTTCAAGCCCCTCAAAACTATAATCTGAGACTACACGGAACAATACTCAATTGTGAGATTTAGGATGTAAAAGTATATCTGTCTTTTTTGTTCATGGGGGAAGGATAATTGAGGTACAGGAGGAAAGACAGGAGATTTAGCATGACTCCTGACCAAATCTACTTTCTTAGAAAGATAGCATTTAGTAACAATGCTTATAAAATTTGAGTATATGAACAATTCTGTGAATAATCCTTGCCTGCTTATCCTTAGAAAGTCTTCAGATATCTGCAACATGTGAATTCCAGTTTGAGGAAATCCTAGAAGCCTTTGTTATGCTCACAGTCCTTTTAACATGATAATTTGAATGATTTAGTCATTTAGTGCTACTGTGATAAACCTCTGTAAGAGCTAAATATTGCTTTTCATTTTATCTTAAAGAGTTCAATTTGTGGTCAGCAATTCTGCATATTTTATTACTGACCTGAACACTTTGTCCTGCTTTGTTGGAAGAAAATTGTTCTTTATTTATACCTATTTACATGTTTTCACTCTCAATGGATAATACCTAGCACGAGGCAGATGGCAAATATCTCAATGTAGAGATAAACAGACCAGGTTTTGTTAACTAACGTCTATCCATTACTGTGTGACATTAGAAAGAATAATTTTCCTAAATGTTTATTTCTTCATCTGAAAATTATGAAGATGGGTTTGAGTGAGTCTCCGTTCACTCATTTATGCACTCATTATTGCATATTCACTACATGCTGGATATGCTACTAAAAGGTACAGATGCTATTTCAATCTAAGAAAGAAGCTATTTATCTTTCTTCATGATATTTTCACATTTTTGTTTTATATTTTTTGTTTTTATTTTTTCTCTGTTTAGTAATTGAATATAATTTCAAGACAAAAATAGTAAGACAAGGTTTCTGCAGCTGTCTGTCCCACCTCTCCCAGCCTTCAATTCTTATTCTAGAGGCAATCACTTTTAATTATACTGTATGTGTGTATACTTTAGCTCTTTAGTTTTGAACTGTAGATATTTTCTAACTAATTATTCCATGGCATAAATTGGCTTGCCTTTTATAATACCCTCACCCCCAGTACACATTTGTTTCAGCCTTTTCTGCTTTGCTTAATCAGTTACTACTGATCTATTTGCCTTTCTTATCCACAAATTTTTACTAACACTCATTTTTTGTTGTCCTCTCTCTCTTAATTTTGATTTTATAGTTTTGTACATATTCTTTTATTATAACTCTACTTGGGTTTCATTAGGGAATACATATGATATGTTTGTTTAACATATGGTTTTTAATCAGGGACTTCTCAATTACACAGGGTCACACAGTTCATTCTAGTGTACTGCTATATAAAAGCATTAAGTGCAGAACTGGACATTAAATGACATTTGATAAATATAGTTTGCTATATCCCTTCTATTCTAGTGCCAGCTATAGATGTCAGTAGTCTATTAGGCATGACAGAGCATCTAGTAATGAGAACTGCATTTCAGTATGGGCTCTTTTCCTGATATGAGCAACTTAATGAGTTAACATGGTGTACAAACAATTTTATCTGGATTTTAGGTGGTTATAAGAAAAACATACATAGCTGATTTACGCTTTGTTTTTGACTGCCCATAATAAGGCCTTCAGGTCTGTTCAGAAAACCACTTTCAAGTATAGTATGTCATTCTTGGACTGAAATCCTAGTATCCTTTAAATTTTCTAACTAACTTGTTTCTGTTCAGGGTGTGTGGGTGGTCGGTGGTTAGAATGCTCGCCCTTCCATGCAGGAGAGCTGGGTTCGATTCTGGGCCATACACCCCACCCCCCAAAAAAACATTCTTTCTGTTCATGACATAAAAATAACATTCCTATAATTGGATGATTACACATCAACAATAGCCTAAAATATTGAAATCTGAAAATTTCTGGAAAGCCTCATGAATTGTACGGTTCAAAGTATACTTACAATCTCACAAAGCTTTCACAATACTAACATCAAGCATAATATGTTTATTTTTTCCTGAATAATAGGATAACATTTTTATAAATATGTAGTACATTAAGAAGGATTAATATTCCATCTTCAAATCTCCATAAAGGTATGGCTGCATAATTTTTTTTTGCATTTGTATTAAAAAAAAAAACTGAACTAAAATTAATTTCATGTACCAGAAATGATAAACCAACTGGGTCATTGTGCTGGTTTGAAAGGAAGTATGCCCCCTAAGAAAAGTCATGTTTTAATATAAATCCCATTTCATAAAGGTAGAATAATCTCTACTTAATGCTGTATGTTTGAAACTAATGAGATCATCTCCCTGGTTGATGTGATTTAGTTAAGAATGGTTGTTAAACTGGATTAGGGGATGACATGTCTCCACCCATTTGAG
>PVIY010038232.1:0-24061 GCA_004026745.1 Myrmecophaga tridactyla | reverse complement strand
ATGCAAGAGATATTAACTTTGAAAGCAACCACACTGATATAAGTTCAGGCTATGGGATGACAAATATAGAGATTCATTTCTAAAATCAGACATGTGAGAGCATGCTATGAGGTTCAGGGATATAAACCGGTGGGAGAAAGGGGATTTGCTGGGTTTGTGGCTTGTGGAAGGACAATGGAAACTTTCCTTATTTTTCCACATTTCTTATGCTTTCCCTTCCTTGGAATGACATGCTGTCCCTTTCAGGAAAGATCCTCAAATACATAATTTACATGAAATGAATCAGTTTAGATTTATTGTATAGTTGAGACCTTTTTTAAATGGAAGGAATAAATTTATTTAACAGATGTTAACCAATATGTATATACACACGTACATACATGTTTAAGCAGAAGGAATAAATTTATTTAACAGATGTTAACCATGTACATGCATGTTGGAGATACTTGTAACTCTGGTCCTCACAACTGAAAGTGTTCTTGTAAAACCTGCTTATTGTGTCCTGAAATTTAATTCTCATGGAATAATTGCACAAATCTTCACATACAGTTAGAGACGTGTGTGTGTGTGCAATTACACACTCTCTGCTTATTTCCCATGCAGTATGAAATGTAGAATAATTCTGCCACTGCAGTGTAACACCATTCCCACGAGGTAAGCTTGTGTGGTAGTTAGATTCAGGTGTCAACTTGGCTAGGTGAAGGTGCCTAGATCTACTACTTTGGATATGAGCCAATGGCTTGTGAACCTCATCTGTTGCTGATTACACCTGAAGTCCACTAGGAGGCATACCTACTGCAATGAGTGATGTTTGATTTAATGGGCCAGTGCTTAAATGAGAGTGCTCAACGTAGCACAGCCCAAGCAGCTCAGCATACCTCACCTCAGCACTTGCAGCTCAGCCCAAGCCTTTGGAGATTCAGAAAGGAATCACACCAGGGAAAGTTATTGGAATCCAGAAGCCTGAAGAGAAGGCCCGGAGAGATTGTCCTGTGCCTTCCTGTGTAAGAAAGAACTTCAGTTGAAAGTTAGCTGCCTTTCCTCCGAAGAACTATACGTAAACTAAAAATCCCCTTTTACTGAAAGCCAATCCATCTCTGGTGTGTTGCATTCTGGCAACTAGCAAACTAGAACAGATTTTGGTACTGGAGAAGTAGGGTGCTGCTGCAGATTGCAAATACCAGTCATGTTGGACCAGTTTTTTGGATGGAGAAGGGGAAAATTTTGAAGGAACTATGAAGAGAATGATGGAGAAGTCCTGGAGTGCTTGAAGAGACTGCTGGTGTAAATGAAACCACTGCCAATCTGGACAAAGGGGGACACAAAAGGGACAAATAGGAGTTTGCAGAGTAAGAACCATGGAAGCTCAGGTCTGAAGCCAAGAATCCTCAGCCAGGAGAGTGGACCCTCCCATACACATGAAGATGATGAGTTTCTCACTTTGTTGCAGTGGAAGAGTTGTGCCACCTCAGGCCTTGGAAAAGGTATAGCACGCTCCTTGGGGACTGGGGAGAATCTGGCTACCACAACGTGGAGGGGTTAAGCATGTGCCCCGGAAACGGCAGAGAGCCCAGGTGTGGCCACAATGCCTGAAGAGGGTGGAGCCGAGAGAGAGGTGGTTTCCTCAATGTCCCCGAGGTTGATTCAGAAAGAGGCAGGCCACTGCATATGTCCTTGGAAAGGGTGGGACTGCCACTTTCTAAAGCTGAAGGATAAATGACTTTCAGACTTTAAAATCCAATGGTGTTTGCCCTTCCAATTTGTCTATATGGAAATGAAAACCTGTATCCTGTGAATATCCTCTTTTGCATATTGGCATCAGATAACTTGTTTTGAAATTCATAGTCCACTGCTAGAAAAGAATTTTTTGTACTTTAATATCATTTAAGGTGATGCGTGTAGTTGCCAAGTTGACAAAGGGTGGACATGTGGTGGTTAGATTCAGGTGTCAGCTTGGCTAGGTGAAAGTGCCTAGTTCTATTGCTGTGGACATGAGACAATGCCACGTGAACCTCACCTGTTGCTGAGTACATCTGCAGTCAACTAGGAGGCGTGCCTGCTGCAATGAATGATGTTTGATTTAATCGGCTGATGCTTAAATGAGAGAGCTCAATGTAGCATAGCACAAGCAACTCAGCATATCTCATCTCAGCACTTGCAGCTCAGCTCAGGCCTTTGGAGATACAGAAAGGAATCACCCCAGGGAAAGTTGCTGGAAACCAGAGGCCTGGAGAGAAGGCCAGCAGAGATCACCCTGTGCCTCCACAGGTAAGAAAAAACCTCAGCTGAGGGTTAGCTGCTTTTTTCTGAGGAACTATATGTTAACTAAATAAATTCCCTTTTATTGAAAGCCAGTCCATCCCTGGTGTGTTGGATTCTGGCAGCTAGCAAACTAAAACGGCTTGGTACTTTATTAGAAGCATCAAAACAGTTTTTAAAAGGGTTTGCAAAAATGTACCCTCCCAGAAGCATTGGATGAGAGTTCTATCTGTTCTACAATCTCACTCATACTTGGAAGGACAGTCTTTAAAATGCCAGTAATTCTTTGGTGAATAAAGTCATCACATCGTGATTTTAATTTGAATTCATGCTTATTCACCTTTCAGGTGAACTTGCCTGTTCAAGTATTTGGCCAATTATTGTTTGTTAAATTATTTTATTTTTATTTGCTTTTGATTACTTTGTTGGAATCCCTTGCATATTCTGGATCTGAGTCTTTAGTCAGTTTCAGCCTATGACTTGCTTTTAGATTTATTCAAGAGCTCCATTTGAATATTTATGAAATCTGATCAATTTTTCTATATATGTTTAAGGCTTTCTGAGTTCTGTTTAAAACTATTTATGATATATTATCCATTTTTTCCCCTAGAACTGCAGTTTTAGGTTCAGCTTTTAAATCTAAAATCCATCTTGAACTACTTTCTGCAAATGGTATGAGAGAGAATTTAAAGTTCATTTTTCTAAACACATATTCAGTTTTCAAGTTTTCATTTTTGTAATAATAAGTATACATTGATAAATACTTACAGAATCTTTAACATTACTTAAGTCTTCTTTGAGAGAATTAGCAAAGATATTTGATGATCGTGTTTATTTTGTTCTCTCTAAAAGGCAAATCCTTGTATTGGTTAGAAACAAAAAGATGACCCAAATTCTAAAGTATCTTTTACATAATTCAAAAGACTGCAGTGGGGTAAAAAAACAAACAAACAAAAAGACTGCTTTAAATTTGAAGCATGCAAATTAATCTGTTTTTTTTAGTTTTCTTTCTATTCCACAGGAAATGGTAGCTAACTGATAAATCAGGTGAGAGTTGTATAAATACTTTTGTAAGCACTTTTGTGTTGAGGCAACTGAGGAATCATCCAAAAACACACTATTCAGATGGACATTAATTTAGGTTATTATATCTAGAAATCTTTTCACTGGATATTTAAAGACTTTAAGTTCAAATTCTCCCAATGTTGAATAAAATAATTTATTGTAAGAATTAAATTCTCCAAAAAAATTGGAGAATATATTTATAAATAGTTATTTATTGTAATAGCTAAAGTGATTATCCAATACTGGGAAAAGAAGGAAAACATGAAATTATCTATATAAGATATAAAGATAAAAGAATTTACTAAATGAGCCCTGGTGTCAATGTCAGTAGTTCTTTACACGTGCTTTTATTCTAACATTACGTGGTCTTAGGCAAATCATTTGAACCTCTGTGAGTAAGTCTCTATAAAACATGGATCGCTAATAGCCCAATTCAATTCTTGAATTCTTTGAATATGAGACACATAAACTGGTTTCTGCTTCAAAGGAGTAAATGAAGTCCATCATACAAATAAGCCTGGTTAAAAAACGCAATTGGTTAAAATATTGATATCTTGACATTTGAGTCTTAATTGCTCATATTGGTACATTATAACTAACAATTAAAATGCAATGATGTGATTGTGGGAATATGGATTCAGTCCTCCCACTGAACAAATATTAAACAGGCAGGAACTGCCTGAAACAACTATTTTGAAACTCTGGAGGTCAGAAGATCACTGTGCAGAATCCAGGGAAGAGCAGGAGGAAGAGACTGATAAATTACAGTAAAGAACGTTAAATTGTTCTCTATACATGGTGGCCACTGGTGCCCATCCCCGACCCCCACAGCAGGCTGCTGTGGGATCCAGCCCCTGGCTAGTTCACTGGTGACAGAAAGGGCCATAAAAATCTCTTTCCTAAGACAAAGTGTGGGAACAGCCAAGTTACTGATGATCGCTTTGGTTACTGACTACAAATCATTGGGGGGCTGGCTCTGATGGGGATGGCTGAATCAATCTGCCTCACCCAAGACAAAAATCACAGAAGAGACAACTTTAAGACCCTATATTTCCTCAGGGTTGTGCTTTCTGAACAGGTTGAGAAAGCTAAGCTTTGGGGATCCACGGAAGAAGGTCTTGCTGCCCAACCTGATATACTTCCAGGACCCTTTGAAGCAAACCTCTACCCCACTCGTGTGGAAGAGTATCAGCTGAGAAAGATTTAATTTAGAAAATCCATTCTGTTATTCACCTCTTCCCAGTATTTGCCCTCTTGGCAAAAGACAATGAAAGGAGTTTAGGAAACTATAGAGGCAGACAATCTGGAACAAAGTCTTACCAGCTTAAAACACCTGAGAGAGGGAGTTCTGTCCCTTATGAAACAGAAGGAACAACCAAACTCATGTTAGCAAGGGAACTCCAAAACAAATAAAAAGCCCAGACATAGGCCCAAAAAGACAGGTAAAACCCTAAATGCTGTATTTACCTTGTGCAGAGCTTCAAGAAAGGAAAGCTGAAGCTCTAGCAAATCTCATTGTAAGCATCTGATTACAAAATCGAGAAACAGACATGAAAATCACAGAGACAACATTTTAAGATATTAAAATGTATGGAGTACAATAAAAGAGTACAAGACAAACAAAGACACAGGAAATTATTGTCCATCCAAAGGAGAGGATAAAAATTTAAGGAAGAAGAATAGGATGTGGATAAACTGAACACAACCTTTTAAAAAATGATCTTAAAATACTCAAGGAGATGGAGGAAAATACAGAGAAATAACTACAGAATATCAGGAAAAAATGAATGAACAATGTAAAAGTCTTGGTAAAGAGATAGAAATTATAAAATGAAACCAAATAAAACTAATGGAGATAAAGACCCAAATAACTGAAATGAAAAATACCCAGGAAGGTTTCAAGAGTAGATTGGAACTGGCAAAATGAAGAACCAGTGAATTCAAAATCAAGTCACTTGAAATGAGTACGGTAGAGGAGCAGAAAGGAAAAAGAATTACAAAAAGCAAAAATAGCCTAGGATATCTCCGAAGCACTAACAAGCATACAAATTATTTTCATTTGCTAAAGGTGCCAGAAAGCAATATTCCAGAAATGGATTGTATTTTATAAAGTGTATTTATTAAGTTATAAGCTCACAGTTTCAAGGCCATAAAAATGTCCAAACAAAGGAATTCAGAGAAGGATACTTTGACTCTAAAGAAAAGGTGATTGGGTTCAGTATTTCTCTGACACATGAAACACACATGGTGACATCTGCTGGCTTTCTTTCCTTGCTTCTGGTTTCAAATGGCTTACCTGGGGACATATTCTTTCTGCATCTCCAAATGTCTTTGTCTGTGTCAGCTCTAAACTGCTTTCCAAACTGGTTCCCTCTTAGAAGGCTCCAGTAAGTGGATTAATGGGCAGAGATATATCTCTATGGAAACCACCTAATTAAACGGTCCCACCTGCAATTGGGTGATTCACATCTCTATGGAAACAACCTAATCAAATGTCCTACCCTAAATAATAGGTCTGCCTCCACCGATTGGATTAGAGAAGAGAACCTGGCTTTTCTGGGGTACATAAAACTTTCAAACCAGCACACTGATACAGGCATTATGGGAGCTCCAGGAGGAGAAGAAAGAGGAAAGGGGCTGAATGAATATTCAAAGAAATAATGACAGAGAATTGACTACACTTGGCAAAAGACATAAATATGCACATCCATGAAGCCCAGAAAACACCAAATAGGATACACATGATAAAGATATGCACCCCATTACATGCTGATCACACTACCGAATGCAAAGGACAAGCAACACATCATGCACAAGAGTCCAAATAAGATTGAGTTCTGATTTCCAATCTGAAACCACAGAGGCAAGAAGGCAGCATGTTGGAATATTTAAAAGTGCTGAAAGAAAACAACTGCCAAACAAGAATTTTTATATGTGGTGAAACTTTCTTCCAAAACAGAGGGAAAGATTAAAACATCCCCAGATAAACAAAAGTTAAGGGAGTTTATCACCACTAGACTTGCCCTACCAGCAAAGTTAAAGGGAATTCTTCAGACTGAAAGAAAGGACACTAGGCAATGGTTCAAAGTAGCATAAAGAAAGAAAAGACATGCTGTAATGGTAAAATTTGGGGTAACTATAAATACCAGTATTATTGTGGTGTATTACTTGAGGTGTAACTCAAGTTCTTACTTTCTATAGGTGCTAAAAGGCAATTGCATAGAACAGTAATGATAAATCTGTAGTTTTGGGTGTACAAAGTACTAAGATATTAGTGGTAACTAGTACAAAAAAGATGGCATAGGGGAGTTTAGGAAAAGTATATGTGTATGCTACTGAAGTTATCTGTTTATTAAACCAAGCATGACTCGTATTTAGGATATAAGATTTTCAGTCCTTCTTAGAACTCGGAAAATAAATGAAAAATATATCCAGAAAGAAAGGAGAAGCCACTCTCTATGGTACGATGCAAACAAATAAAATAATATAAAAACATGCTTTAACAGAAGATTTGAGAGACAGAAAGTTATAATACACAAAAAAGTTAACTGGAAAAATCTAGAAGAAGGTCCTGCAACATCAGTAGTGATTACTGTAATAGGATTCACTCTCCAGTTAAAAGGCAGAGATTAGCAGGATGGATTAAAATGCATGACCCAACTATATGCTGTCTGTAAGAGACTCACCTTAAATTCAAAGAGACAAGTAGCTTGAAAGTGAAAAGATGGAAAAATATATCATGCAAGTAGTAACCAAAAGATGGCTGGATAGCTATATTAATAACAGATAAAATAGTCTTTGAGCCAAAGCATAGATCCAAAACATATGAAGCAAATATGACAAATGTGAAAGTAGAAACTGATGGTTCTATATTAGTAGTAGGAGACTTTAATACACTGTTTTCAATAATGAATAGAATATCTAGTCAGAAGATAGATAAGGGAATACAAGACTTGAATGATACTCTAAACCAACTAGACTTAAAAGACATACATAGAACACTTCACCCAACAAAAACAGAATACCCAAATTTCTTGAATGCATTCTCCAAGGTAGACTATATGCTAGGTCACAAAAAAGTCTTAAAAATATTGAAACCATACAATGCATATTCACCAGTCACAAGGCAATTAAGCTAGAAATAAATAAAAGAGGAAGAAAAGCAAAATTTAAAACTATGTGGAAATTAAACAATGCTCTCTTAAACAGATAATGGTTTCAAGAGGAAATCACAAGCAAAATAAAGAAAACATTGAGGCAATTAAAAATAAAAATACAATATAACAAAAACTTATGGGATACAAGAAAAGTATTGCTAAGAAGATAATTGGCAGCTCTAAATGGTTACATTAAAAAGAAGAAAGACTTCAACTCAGAGACCTTACCTCAAATCTGGAAGGACTAGGGAAAAAAGAGCAAACAAAACACAAAGCCAGCAGAAGGAAGGAAATATAGAGATTAGAGTGGAGAAAAATGGAATAGTAAACAAATATACAATAGAGCAAATCAACAAAACCAAATCCTGGTTCTCGAGAAGAAATGAAATTTACAAACTTTAGCTCAATTGACAAATTAAAAAAAAGAGGGTACAAATAAAAATCTTTAATGAAAAGAGGGTCAATTCTACTGACCCCACTGAAATATAAAGGACTGATATGAGGATACTATAAACAATTGTTTGACTTTAAATTAGATAATGTAGGTGAAACAGACAAATTATTTTTAACACACAAACTGTCTACATTGAAGTACTAATATAAAACCTCAACAACCCAATTACAAGTAAAGAGATTGAAACAGTGATCAAAAGTCTTTCAACAAAGGAAAGAACAGAATCAGGTGGCTTCACAGTGGAATTCTACTGAACATTCCAAGAAGCCTTAACTTCAGTTCTGACCAAATTCTTCTGAAAAACTGAAGAAGCAGGAATACTCCCTAATTAATTCTATGAGGCCATCACCCTCATAGCAAAGCTAGATGAAGATAGCACAAGAAGAGAAAACTAGAAATCAATATCTCTTATAAATAGTGATGCAAAAATCATCAAAAATAAACTAGCAGACTGAATCCAACATCATAGTAAAAGAATTAAACACCATGATCAAGTAGGATTTATATTGGTATTTAAGGTTGGTTCAATACAAGAAAATCAGCTCATGTAATACAGCACTTTAACACAATAAAGGGGGGAAAAGATCATCTCAATCAATGCAGAAAAGGCATTTGGTAAAATTCAGCAATGCTTCTTTATACAAACAGATCACCATGAAAAGAAGGAAACTTCCTCAGTATAATAAAAGGCAGGTGTAAAAAGACCACAGCTGAAATCCTAGTAAAGGATGAAAGAGAGCATCCCTCTAAGATCAGGAACAAAACAAGAATGTGCACTCTCAACATTGTCATTCAACATTGTACTGGAAGTTCTTGCCAGAGAAATTAGGCAAGAAATAGAAAAAAAGCATCCAAATTGAAAAAAAAGAAGTAAAACAACATCCCTATTTACCACCCCACCACCAACACTTGTGTTCATGTGGAGCATTTGTTATAATTTATGATAGCACATTTTTATAACTGCTTTTTAATTAAAATCCAGTGTTCACTGTTTATGTAGTGTAGTTCCATGGATTTTTAAAATGATTTTATTCTATTACATGTATACAATCTAATATTTCCCATTTTAATGATATTCATATATATATATATATATTTCTGTGCTGTTTATTATGTTCACAATATTGTGCTACCATCATGACCATCCATTACCAAAATATTTCCATCATTCCAAATAGGAACTCTGTATATTTTAACCCTTAATGTCCCATTCCCTATATGCATTCCATTTCTATATTCTAGATCATGGATCCATGATCTATGAGTTTGCATATTCTGATAGTTTCAAATCAGTGATATCATACAATATTTGCCCTTTTGTATCTGTGTTATTTCACTCAACATTACGTCTTTAAGGTTCACCCATATTGTCACATGTATCAGACTTTCATTCTTGTTTACTGTCGAATACCATTCCATTGTATGTATATACCACATTTTACTTATCCATTCATTAGTTAATGTACATTTGTGTTGCTTCCATCTTTTGACAGTTGTAATAATGCTGCTATGAACATTGGTGTGCAGATACCTGTTTGAATACCTGCTTTCAGTTCTTTTTTATAGTGGGGTTGTTGGGTCATACAGTAGTTCAGTACTTAGCTTTCTGAGGAACTGCCAAACTGTCTTCTACAATGGTGGCTCCATTTTACATTTCCATAAGAAATGAATAAGAGTTCTTATTTCTCCACATCTCCCATACTTGTCATTTTCCATTTTTTAATAGCAGCCTTTTTAATGGGTCTGAAATGGTAACTCATTGTGGTTTTAATTCATATTTCCCTGATCATTAATGATTTTGAGCATTATCTTGTTTGCTTTCTGACCATCTGCATATTTTCTTGGGAAAGATGTCTATTCAAGTCTTTTGCCCATTTTTTAAATTGGGTTGTTCATGTTTGTTTGTTTTTTTAAGTTGAAGCATTTCTTTATATATTATGGATATTAAGCGTTTATTGGCTATGTGGTTTCCAAGTATTTTGCAGCTTCTGTGGAATACTGTTTGATAGTTCCTCAGAAAACTAATTATTGAGCTCTCATATGACCCAAAACTCCACTACTTGGTATATACACAAAAGGATTGAATGCAGGGATTCAAACAGGTATTTGCACATTGATAGTCATAACAGCATTTTCACAATTTTCAGAAGATATAAGCAATACAAGTGTCCATCAACTGATAAATGGATAAATAAACTGTGGTACATGCATATAATGCGATATTATTCAGCTCTCAAAAGATACATGCAATGGTATGGATGAACCTTGATGATATTAAGTTGGATGAAGTAAGCAAGACACACAAAGGACAAATGTATGAGCTCACCAATCTGAGACAATTAGAATAAGCAAACTTGTAGAGTTAGAATCTAGACTATATGTTACCAGGGGATAGGACGGAGATATGGAATGGGAAGTTAAGGGTTAAAAAGTACAGGTTTCCTATTTGGAATGATGGAAATATATAATAAATGATGGTAGTGTACAACCAATGCAAGCTAGGATCTATTGTCAACAATAACATTGTAATATGCTTTTACTGAATGTAAAAGGCATTATGCCAAAGTTAAATATTAAAAAGCAGGGGTTATAGTGGAGGGGTATGGATTCTTTGTGGAAGAAAAGGAAATGTCTTCACATAGATTATGGTGGTGAAGGCATGTCTATTTACTTGCGTTGGATTGTATGTTGTGCGAATCAAATTGTTTTAAAATGAACAGAGAGAAACAAGCACTAGAGAAAATGCAGAGAAAGAGATGTACCTGTTCACTTTTGGTAGGAAAGCTGAGAGGTACAGCCCCTCTGGATGGCAGTGTGGTGGTTCTACAGGAGGCTAGAGGTGTGGTTGCCATATGAGCCTGGAGGGACTGAGTGTGGGGACACAAATGGAGTGGTGTTTAAAGCAGAAGTGTTCATGATTCACAATGGATAGAGGTGGCCTAATGGTACAATGACTGAGGAATGGAAGGGGGAACTGTGATATATACATACAACAGACTACTGAGAAGGAATGAAGTTGTGAGGCATGCAAGTAGGTGTATGAACCTTAAGGACTGTACTTGGAATTAAATGTCAGAAACAAAAAGACAAATATTATCATGCATCACTCATATGGACTAACTATAATGTACAACTCAGAGAACTGAAGTCAAGAGTATGGATTATCAGGTTGGGGCCTATTGTAAAGGGTCCTAGATTGTAAGGTCCTACAATGGTCACATAAATTCAAAAGTTGTAGCTGTTATTTCTAAATTCTGAGATACTGAGTTGTTTGTGTATATTCTGGTCATTCCCAGAAACTTTGGGTATTTATGTGACATTTGAGATTCAGTTAGAGCTCTGAAGCTATTAAAGTCAGCATTACCCCTTAAAGGAACTATTTAAAAAGTTGAAAAAGGGACCAGTCTTTGATTAGAGATGCAAATGAAGCTGATCTGGATAGGACTAAGGTAAATCAGAATACAGGCTATACAGAATACAGGGATGATATGGTCTATATTTTAAAATTTCAACTTCTATGAAACCAAAGGGTGAGATATTTATTTAGGGCCAAATTTATATTTTGGGTAGCACATTAATTAATTTCTCTTGTATGGTCAGTTTAGTTGAACGCCATAAGTACATGGAATCTTAAATAGGGCATAAGATCTTGTTGGTTTGTACAGGTTAGTGTGGTGCACAGATTAAGCCCAGAGTACTTTGGGAAGTGAATGAAAAAAGTATTTACAAAGTTCCTTTGGGAGACTGGGAAGAAATGAGGAAATATTCAACTTCCCCATTTGGGGAATTCCTAATATTCTAGCAAGCAGTGGAAATAACCAAATCAGTAGACTGAGCACTCGATCTCTGAGTTTGCCCCCATGAAACTTATTCCTACAAAGGTGGAAGCTAAGCCCACTTATAATTATGCCTAAGATTCACCCCCAGGAACCTTCTTTGTTGCTCAGAGAAGCAACAAAACCAACTTCGTTTTCTAAAAACCAACTTGGCAGGTGGATTCACTGCCCTCCACCATACATGGACATGACTCCCAAGGGTGTAAATCCCCCTGGCAGCATGGAACAGAACTCCTGGATGAACTAGGACCCAGCATCATGGGATTGAGAAAGCTTCTTGACCAAAAGAAGGAAGAGAGAAATGAGAGAGATAAAATAAAATTTCAGTGGCTGAGAGATTTCAAACCAAGTCAAAAGGTTATCCTGGGAGGTTATTCTTATGCATTATGTAGATAGATATCTCTTTTTAGTTTATAGTGTATTGGAGTGGCTGGAAGGAAGTATCTGAAACTCTTGAGCTGTGTTCCAGTAGCCTTGATTCTTGAAGATGATTGTATAATGATAAAGCTTTTATAATGTATATTAATCTGCAAGTTGCTGGAATGCAATATACCAGAAATGGAACAGCTCTTTAAAAAGGGGACTTTAGGCCCTTTCATTTAAGGCCATGAAACTGTCCAAATTAAAGCAAGGCTGTAACAGTGTCCAAATTAAGGCATCTAAGGAAAGATACCTTGGTTCAAGAAGGCTGATGATGTTTTTCTTTCAGCTGGAAAAGCACATAGTGATGTCCATTAGCTTTCTCTCCAGGCTTCTCCAATGGCTTCTCCAGGACTCTGTTGTTCTTTTGGCTCTGTGGTTTCTCATGACTCCAAAACTTTTTAAAGATGGTTCTCTTTTAAAGGACTTCAATAATCAATCCCACCTTGAGTGGGTGAAGACACATCTCCATGGAAACCATCTAATCAAAAGTTACCACTGACAATAGAGTAGGTCACAACTTCATGGAAACAATCAGAAAAATTCCACCCAACAATATTGAAGACGGATCAAAGACTGCTTTTTTGGGGTACATAATAGCTTCAAACCAGCACACAATGTGACTGTGTGAGGGTGAAAACCTTGTGTTTGATTCTCCTTTTATCTGGGATATGGAGCAGTTGAGTAAAAACATAAGGATAAAAATAAATAGATAATGGGTGTATGTGGTAGTTAGGTTCATGTGTCAACTTGGCCAGGTTATGATGCCCTGTTAAGTTTCTGTGAACTTAAATCATAAGTATGTGAAATTCATTTATGGTTGATTACATTTGCCGTTGGGTAAGAGGAGTGCCTTCCACAATAGGTGAGGTTCAATTTAATTAGCTGGGGGTTTAAAAGAGTGAGGTCAGAAGAGAGCTCAGCAGCTCAGCACACCTCATCTCAGCACTTGCAGCTCAGCCCTGATGTTTGGAGATACAAAAAAGGAATCACCCCAGGGAAAGCCATTGGAACGCAGAAGCCAGGAGAGAAAGATAGGAAATGTTGTCCTGTGCCTTCCCATGTAACAGAGAACCTCAGATGAAAGCTAGCTGCTTTTCCTCTAAAGAACTATAGATTTTTAACTAAACAAATCCCATTATTAAAAGCCAGTCCATCTCTGGTGCTTTCTGGTAGCTTTAGCAAGTTAAAATAGGGGGGATAAAGAGTAAAAAATTGGGTACATTGAAATAGTGGTGGTCAGTGAGAGTTAGGGTAGGTGGTATGGGATGTACGAGTTTTTTTATTTTTTCTTTCTTTTTCTGGAGTGATGTAAATATTCTACAAATGATCATGGTGATGAAGAAACAACTATGTGATAATATTGTGAGCCTCTGATTATACACCATGCATGGACTATATGTGTGTGAAGATTTCTCAATAAAAATATATTTTTTAAAGTGATGGTGGGGGTACAAGGGTAGTTCAGTGGTAGAATTCTCACGTGCCATGTGGGAGACCCAGGCTCAATTCCTAGTCCATGCACTCCCCGCCCCCCCCCAAAAAAAACAAGCACAACAAACAAACAAATTCAACAAATGGTGCTACACTAATGGGATACTAATATGGAAAAATAATGAAATGTGACCCCACCATACAGCATACAAAACAAAATGATGGTAGTGATGATAGCACAACATTGTGAATATATATCTGAATGTGATTCAAAGGTGAAATATTGCATTGTTTATACTCTAACAGATCAAAAAATTAAAAGAAATTCCCTGGAACTACATTACATACACAGTGATCTTTAAATTAATCATTACTATAGTTAAGCATACAATTATACAAATGTACTATCATCAATTGTAACAAATATTCTACACCAATGCAAAGTGTTAATAATAGGGCATTATGTTAGAATCCTGTATTTTATACAAGATTTTTCTACAAACCCACAACTTTCATAATAAATAATACAAAAGGAGAAAAATAACTATTATACTCCAAATATAATTCATGTATCAGTTTCAGATTTCCAATAATAATGATGTAAAACAACCAACAAAAAAATTGCAAAAACAATTCCAATCATACTACATGGGTAGCCACGAGCTTACTACTCAAGTTGAACCAACAGAAGGCATTGAGGAGGCATTACCAAAAGGCTGAGGGCTCTTAAAAAATTTTCGAATTCATGATCGCTTGCTGACTTTCCAGATCTGAGCTAGTTTTTGGACCCGAACTAACTAATTGAAAGGAAGATTGGGTCCTCAGGAGAAAGAACCTATAACAGGTACACAATAAGGACTCTTAGGTTTTCCCCAAAAGGGTCCTATGGTTATTTACTTGAATAAATGCACACTGCCTAGTTAAAGAGAAATGCCCAAATATTTGGGGACTGTTGATTAAAGGGGCCAGAGTGAATATCTATATGTGGAGAGTCAAAGAATAACCATGGTACATTGGTTAGAGTGGGAGTGTATGGTAGCCAAGTATCTGAGTTTCCTGACTATGATCACAAATACCATGAAATAGGTTAACTTAAAAATGGGACTTTATTGGATCATGGCTCTGAGGATACAGGAAGTCTAAAAATGAGGTGTCAGCAAGACAAATTTTCTCCCTGAAGAATGTAGTATTCTGGGGTTGGCCACTGATAATTCTCAGGTCCTTGGCTTTATATCACACAGAAATGCATGCACTGGAATCTTTTTCTCCCAAATTCTGTTCATTTCCAGCTTCTAGCTCTTCCCATGGCTTTCTCTTTCTATGTCTGAGTTTTATTCCCTTATAAAGGGCACCAGTAATCCAAATTGAAGCCCAGCCTCATTCAATTGGGTCACACCTTAACTAGAAATAACATATTCCTATTGAGAATGCTTTCACGCCCATAGGAACAGACTAAGATTAAAAGCATTCTTTATTCTGGGTACATAATTTAATTTGCCACACAGGTAAGAGATTGAGCCTAGCCCAGGTGACTTACTGTGGGCTCACTTGTTCCTTGAATGCATTTCCTTGACCCTGAATAAATAAGTGGAGTAGACATACTTGGATGTTTTTGCAATCACCATATTCTTTCCTTGGCCTATGGCATAGGAGCTTTCATAGCAAGCTACGCTACATGGTAGCCCTGGAACTTAAGCTCCTGCTCCCATCTAAGACAGTAATATCACTGACAGCTTCACAACTCAGGATGGGGTTTGTGACAGAATTTAAGACCACTTTAAAGTTGTAAAGAATCTAGAGGTGATGGCTACTGTCATATCTCCATTTAATTTTCCTAGTTTGACCCCTGACCAAACTAGAGATATCCTGAAGAATAACAGTTAATTACTATAAATTAGTATTCTCAATTGCAGCACTATGCTAGCTTCAGTAGCATCTTTACTGGAGCAGATTAATATAGCTACAGGTACATGGCATGCAGTCATTGATTTGGGAAATACCTTATTTTCTACTCCTGTGAGAAAAGACATTCAGGAACAGTTTGTTTTAATATGAAATGGACAAGAGTATAAATATATTAGTTTTACACCAAGGCTGTATTAACTCTCTCATCCTCTGTTGTTGTATTGTCCAAAGAGATTGAAAACCTCTGGATATACAGTAGAATGTCACATTAGTTCACTACATTGATTACTACAGTAATAAGAGGGAAAGAAATCTTATAATAATTTAGGCTGCTACCATATTAATAACTTTGTAGTGCTCCAATTGTTAGCATCATGATGGAACCTAAAGTAAAAGAAAAATTACATCATTTTGCAACTTTCAATACAAACAAGGTTGCCCTGTCAAGACCTCCCTCTGAGGGCTTAACCACACAGGTAAGAGATTGAGCCCAGCCCCAGTGGCTTACAGTTGGTTCACTTGTTCCTTGGATGCATTTCCTGGTCCCCGAATGAATAACTGGAGTAGACATACATGGATGTTGTTGTAACCACCATATTCTTTCTTTGACCTGTGGCATAAGAGCTGTCATAGCAAGCTATGTTAAATGGCAGCCTTGGAAATCAAGGAACACAGCATACACTATACCTGAGAATACTGCTCTGGCCCATAAAGCTGATAAAGTGAATAGCTGCAAGCTTTGAGTGGAACCAGAGCAGGAAAGGGTTCTGCAGCAGACCCAGACTACTGCGCAACTAGCACTTTAACTTGATCAATGCGACTTGGCTGCCTCTACAGCTTTAGATATATCAATGGTGCATAGACACTGTTTGAAGTCTATGGAAAATCTCAATGTGAGATCAGGGCAGGCCTCACATTTCTGGAGCATGGGAATACCAATTTTCATTGGAAATGTATGCACTATTTTTCTACTGGGCCCTCTTAAACTCAGAGTGATTAATCATGGTTCTTGGGAAGCCCATCGTGAGACTGGTTCTGACAGTACCCTCAACTAATAAATTTTGGTGGACCCAAGAATAATGAATGCATGATGGAAGTTTTGCATACAAGATTTAGGATGAATAATACCAGCAGGCATAAGCAAACGGCATGTTCTTGAAACCCTAATGCCTGTGATCCATAAATGTTGCTGTAGTATCCTTTCCTCATCTCAGACCTATTACCAATTGGGGGATATATCATGAGCAGATGACCAAGGAGAAAATGCCCTATTTGTTTTATAGATGAATCAACGAAGATGGGGGAGAAAACTGAAAGTAATGGGCAACTGCACATCAGCCTTATTCAGGGCTAACTTGAATGATATGGGCATGAAAACCATCTCTCAATGGACAGAACTTCATGCTACACATTTGGATATTCACATTCTATGGAAAAAGAAGTGCCACAGGTTATAATATATACAGACTAATTTACTGTGACAAATTACCTAGCAGGGTCATGGAAGGAGAATGTCTGGAAAATCATAAGCACGTTTCCGTGAGGTAGAGGCACATGCAGATGGACATTTGGGTTTGGGTAAGATGTATGAAGATTTTTATGTCACACATTAATGCTCATCAGAGTTTACCCACTATAGAAGAGGCACTAAACAACTAAGTAAGCAAAATGGCTTAACTGGTGTCAGCAAGCTTTGTCTTTGGAAATTCCATGGTTGGCATGATAGGCACATTTAAGAAAGTGGCCATAATTGCAGATACGGAATCATTTCTCAGTCCCAACTGCATGGGCTTTCCCTTCCAAAGGCTGATCTAGCTACTGCCACCCAAAAATGTTCAGCCTGCTAACGAGAAAGAACAATGCTTGATTCTTTGAATCATGAACTTTGAATCATGAGATTGCATGATTCTTTGAGAGGACTGACCTGCTTAGTGGTAAATTGACACTTTGTGCTCTTTCCAACCTGGAAGAACAAGAGTTTGTCTTGATATGGATAGAAACAAATTCAAGGCACAGGATTGCCTTTTTAGCCTACAAACCATCAGCCAACATCACTCTCTGAAGAATTATGAAGTGTTTGAACCATTGGCACAGGATTTCTCATGACATCATGTCTTTCCAGAGTTTATAGTAAAGGACATGTGGAATTTAGTCCATAACCATGGGATTCCCTGGGCTTATTAAAAATACTAGCCAGATATTGTCAGTTTGATGGAACATTGGAATAGCCTACTGAAGTCACAGTTAAAAATTACCACCTCTGAAATGAGAACTTTAAAAGGACAGGTTTCCATTCTCCAGGATATAGTATACCTTATGATAAAAGACTTTTATGTGATGTTTAGTACCCATTGGTAAATATACAAGTCTGTGCAAGAGGCAATGGAAACAGTAGTAGTTCCTCATATTATCAGTCTCAATGACTCCCTTTCGGAATCTGTGGTTCCTCTCCTCATAACTCTAGGCTCCGCAGCCATGATCTCTGTGCTGGTTTGAAAATATTGTGTACCCCAGAAAAGTCATGTTCTTTAAACCTGATTCAATATTGTCAGGTAAGATTTTTTGATTAAGTTATTTTCCACTCACAATTGGGTGGGACATTTTGATTAGGTGATTTCCATGGAGATGTGTCTCCACTCATTCAAGGATTGCTTACTGGAACCATTTTGGAAAAAGCTTCACAGCCCACACAGCGAGAGACCTTTGGAGATGTAGAAGGAAAATGCCCCTGAGGAAGCCAACTGAAACCAGAAACTGGAAGAGAAAGCTAGCAGGCATTACCATGTGCTTTCCCAGCTGGCAGAGGAACCACAAAAGTCATCTGCCCATTCTTGAATCAAGGTATCTTTCTCTGGATGCCTTAGTTTGGAAATTTTTGTGGTCTTAGAACTGTAAACTTGTAATTTAATAAATTCAACTTATAAAGGCCAACCCATTCTCGTTTATTGCATTTTTGGCAGCATTTAAAAACTAAATCTGTCTCCCATTTAGCTATAAGTTATGGTTACTACCTGGACACTTTGACTGCTTTTTGTCCAGAGTCCAGCAGGCAAGAAGAACTGTCATTTTGGCAGCAGTAATTGATCATGATAATCAGGAGGAAGTTGAGTTGCTGATAAACAATGCAGAGAGGGAGGAATACATTTGCACTCAGATAATCAACGTGGGTATGGATTAGCATTACCTTCACAAATTTTGATAGTAAATGTACAACTGCAGAAAACTCAGAATGATGTGGTGGCCAGTCTCAGAAACCTCAAGGATGATTATATGGGTCACGCCATTAGATAAGCCAGCAGAGATGTTAGTGGGGTGTGAAGTGAGTCTAGACTGGATAGTAGAGAAGGGAGAAAATGTGCATCAGTCATGATCCTAAAACAGACTGTAGTATGTTCCTCATTTAAGTTTCCTCATTTAAGTTTCCTTCAGGAAAAGGAATCCAACAGAATTTGAGAGGAGCTTCTTCCTTATCATATATGTAAAGCTGGCTCTGACCATGGAGGACCATTATTCACATATGCATGGCTAAGATCCCCTTCAAAGAAGAATCTCTTGCTCCAGGTACAGGAAATACTGTCAGTAGCAAGCCATCAACCGCGGTCCTTAAGGGACTGCATTGGATTCAGAGAACCACTTTGCCCCCGATCATGATCATAGGTGATCAACGTGGCACAATTCTAGCATGCCATGTCAGCTCCACAGATCCCCATGGTACTGGCTGAAATTGCTGAGCCTGAATCTAACTTGACTTCTCTCCCCAATCCTGATTTCTCTCTCTCCCTTCCCAAAACCTTCCTAATTAAATATCTTGAACACTAAATTCCTTCAGAATCTGTTTCCCTAGAAAAACAACCTGAAACAAATCCCATTACTTGACCACAATGCTTTTCTTCATATCTTTTTAGCTTATATCATTTGACCTGTATAATTTTATGAATAAGATGTATTTATTGGGGCTTGTAAAGTTTGTAACTTAGTAAATAACACTTTAGCCTCCATGTTGAATTTTTCTTAAATTCTACTTTATCTGATATTGATTTTATTGCCTCTGTTTAATTTTTTAGTTTGTTCATTCTATTTTTAATGTCTTCATTCTTTTGTTTTACATATGCAGTTGTAGGCAGCATATTTAAACCTTTTAAGAATCCAATGTAATAATGCTCTTTTAAAAGGAGAGTTTAAATCCTTTATGTTTCTGACTTTAACTTGTAAGCTTGGCATTATAGTCTTCATACTTGTGTTTCTCTTGTTTATGTTTCCTTTTTCTTCTCCACTTGCTATGAGTTTTATGCTAGTTTTTACTCATATTCTCAAGTGATTTGCAAGACATACACCACTTTTCTATTTGGCAGTGGCTTACATAAAGTTAAAAGTAGGCATCTCATCTTTTTCAAAGCCTGGCAGACATTATGTGGGAAAACTAACTTCATAACCAAAAGAGCATGAAGAGTTTATCTCTTGTGCGTTTTAATTTACACTTGCTCCTAAGAATCCCATTAAGGGAAATTAGTTTTAAAACAGTTCTTCCTTAGTAACATAAGGCAATGAGCAATTTAGATATGCAAGAACATTTTATACTTTTACATCCAAATTTGGTAATTTTAGAATATTTGTTTATATTTTTATATGACTATCATGGAATGTATTCAAATATAGTTTGATGCTGGAAGAATTTAGCTTAGTTTGTCTGTATTTATGCAGAATCTCTCTTGGAAAACCAAATAATTTCACTGAAATCAACTATAGTTTACAACACATTTAGAAAATACTATTTATGCTTTTCCAGCAAACAAACAAATCATTCAGAACCAACAAATTTGGTGTTTCTGATAACCTTTTCATCACAAGCCATTTCAAAGAAGATGTGAGAAGATTAGCAAATGATGAGTTTAAATTTTCTATTTTAGTTTAATCAAATAGTTCACATCCCTAGATCACATTTTTCTTTTAATTGACCAGCATTATTTTCTCACTTAGCCCAGCTGTTTTTGACAGACAGAATACTGCAATTTGAGAGGATGTAGCAACAGAAAGTTTGTAATTTCCCAATAGAAATGGGAAATTAACTCTGGTGTCAAATACTAAGGGAAACTACTAAACAAGATGAAATCAAATGTCACAACTCACAGCAATGGTGTAAAACAATTGGATTTGGGGAACACTTGAGTATTTGCTTTGGCGGCATCATACAGTACATTACCGACACTTTTATAATTTTTATTTATTGAAGAGGTTGTGTTGTTTGTAGAACAAACATGCACAAAACACAAGGTTCCCAAACAACACGTTACTGAAACACAATTGATGATAGTGCATAATTACAATTGTACCAGTAAGCACAACCTTATTTTTACTTAGAGTTCACTGCTTGTGCAGAGCAGATCCATGGATTATTAAAAAAAAAAAACAACTATTCTATTACCATATATATATATATAAAGTATAACATTTTCGTTTTAATCACATTCAGACTATCCACTACCCAAACATACCTATCATTCCCAGTTGGAACCCTGTACACATTTTAAGCCTTAACTTCCCATTCCCTATCCCCTTTCTGTCCTCTGGTAACCTGTATTCCATATTCTGAGTCTATGAGTTTGCTTATTGTAATTACTTCAAATCTGTAATGTAATACAATGTTTGTCCTTTTGTGTCTGGCTTATTTCATTCAACATGATGTCTTCAAGTTTCATTCAAGTTGTCACATGTATCAGGACTCCATTCCTTTATACAGTTGAATAATATTCCACTTTATGTATATACCACATTTTGTTATCCATTCGTTGGTTGACGGGCACTTGGGTTTCTTCTACCTTTGGAAATTATGAAAAATGCCGCTAAATGAAATTTTGTACCAGGAAACTTGACATTTCCCAGCGTATTTGAAAATATAAAATATATTTTCTGACATTATTAATAATTTGCTTTTACCTATTGCACAATTTCAAGAAACATCACCTAATCTAAAATAGCCACTAGCTCCATCAATCACGATTTCTTCTGCTTTATTCATTTTGTTTTATTATACTTACTGACAAGTGGTATGTTATTCCATTTGTATATTAGGTAGTGCTATCTCCCCACCTAGAACCAGAGCTCTTTGAAGGCAGATGTTTTTTTCTCATTTACCGTTATATCTTGGATCTTAGGCCATCAATAGATATTTTCAATGAGTGACTCTAAACCAGTCAGTACTACTCAATTCAGTACGTGTTTGTGTGTGTGCATATGTGTGTGTGTGAGGGTAATTATTCTCTTGAGCAAGATCTGATATCTATTTAATACTTTGGGGATGTGGAGAGGATGGAAGTTCAAAAATTATTTTTCTACCCTAGTATTTTTCTTATTACATGAAGACTAAAATACTTAAGAAGATATTTTTTATTCTCTATAAAGGATATTCTGAATTTGATTAATGTCATATTCTGAGACATTTGACATTTGTGAAAACAAATGAATTTAAACTATGCTAAAGTACACGAAAAAGTATTTGACAGTTGTGAAAACAAATGATTAAACCATTCTTAAGTACAAGAAAATTCAATGTTTTATTTCATTTACCAGTTTTTAAGATCTCTCAATCAGGCAGAATCAACCATGTTTACCTTTTCATTAGATACAAATTTCTATAATTTATTCTTAAGAAAATTGGAAATTAATCTGTTACAAGCAAGACCATTTAAATAAAAATTTGTTTTCATAGTACACTATAATAATTAATATTTTTGTTAACATACTTGCAAATATTGGAATAGACTGAACATCATCAAAAGATTCACATACAGAAAGAAGATAGATAGTCAATCTTAAGTCTAAATGTGAACATGAGCTGAGAATGGCCTTTGAAAAGAAATATAATTATGAATTGAATGATATAATACTAGCTCATGTACTCATATGTGGCTATTGTACTCTTTTTTCATTAATTGCCAAAGAATCAGTAGGTATTTCAATCAACTCTCTCCTGTAAACATTCTACAGCTTTCAATTCAAAGATGTATGTAAGAGTGGAAGAGCATATGGAGAAAGTATTTTCACTACCTCTCATTGAGTGACATCATGTTTAGTTTCTGTCTCTCTCAGCTTGTGGAGAAATAAGCATACGCTTATATTAGAGACAGGAAAGGAATTTGTGATAGTGTAAGAATGAATATTTCTTTGTGTGGCTAACAGTAGTTCTAATGAACTGCATAAAGGTCATCTGGAAATATGATAATTTGGGGATATTTAAAAATATTTGGACTATGTAGAATTTGCACTGTTGATTTCATTTAAATGATCAGAAAAGTCTACACGTTGGCTTTATAGCCCTAAATTACCTCTTCTCTAATTCAAACTCCATTTTTGAGAAAAATAACTAGTGCAAATGATGAACATGATGTGGAGGTTGATAAAATAACAATATGCTTAGGCAATATTACCATGGCATTTCATAGACTCATTGCACTAAAAGAATTATCAAAGATCATCAAATCCATATTCCTTATTGTTTAAATGGGAATCAGAGAAGCTTATCTTAGTACTAGAAACTGCTCACCGATGGAAGCTTCACCTTTAGTTACTGTTAAATGTACCAGAATTTTTTGGTACATGGCTTTTGTGACTTGCATGTCACAAAACAAACAGTTTGTGTGTTCTTCCTTTGTATGCATTTTTAAAATTGCAATGTCATTGGTATCCAGCTCTTGGTTTCAAGCACTCTGCTACATGCTATATGAAAATGTTTTTCTTCTATACCCCATGAAAGTCTGAGAAGTCCTTGGAGGACCAACAAAATGGTCAGCTTCACCCCAATCCTAACATAATTAGTGATTGCTTCCTACTCTGGACAGCTGGAACATTTTGTTCAAAATCCTAGAATAGCTCATGTTAACATTTTTAAATTTAGTTGTCCACCATATTCTCCACTCTGCTACCAGAGGGATTTTCCTGAAATACAAATTTGGTCTCAATTTTTAAAACCAAGTACTATATGGAGAATAGAATAGAAAAGTATACCTTTTGCCTGACAATGTTAATAAAAATTGGTATCGAACTGAACCTGCTTGAAAATGATTTCTGGAGTCCAAAAGCCGTCAAAGCAAATCTCTGTATTTCTGCATGGCAGCAAATTTCTAATATTCTGTCCATCCTGTCTTTTTCTTGTGTAGTAACTCTATTTCTTCACATACCGTGATGGTTTGAAGCTGTTATATAACCCAGAAAAGCCATGTCCTTTTCCTGATCCAATCTTTGGGGGAAGGCATGTTTCTTTAAATCCTGACTCAATATTTTGGGGTAGAAACTTTGATTGAATTGTTTCCATGGAGGTGTGAGACTCCCAATTTTCGGTGCCACCTTTTGATTAGATGAAGATGTGACTCTGCCCATTCAGCATGGGTCTTGATTAGTTTATTGAGGTCTTTTAAAAGGGAAGGCAATTTGGAAAGAGCTCAGAGCCAACAGGAGATGTTTGAAGATGCAGAAAGAAAATGCTCCTGGGGAAGCTGTTTGAAACCAGAAGCCGAAGGACCATCAGATGCCAGCCA
>PVIY010038231.1:0-24061 GCA_004026745.1 Myrmecophaga tridactyla | reverse complement strand
TTGGTCTGGGAAAATCTGGCTGGGGTCTATAATACCTAAGTAGACCCTCCTAAGGGTCGAGGGGGGGAAGGCACCATACAGGCAGGGCAAGAAACAAGAAAACAAGAACTGAAAAATTATCCTCTGTTAAACAAAACCTAATCTAGAGGTCCAGAAAAAGCTGAACTGAATGTCAAAGAACAGACAGACAACAAATTCATCCAGCAAGAAAACCCTAGGTAAAAGAAGTGAAAACAATCTCCAGAATAAACTAATTAAGGTAACTAAATGCCTAGACACCAGCAAAAAATAACAAATCACACTAGGAAAATTGAAGATATGGCCTAGTCAAAGGAAAAAACCAACAATTCAAATGAGATACAGGAGTTGAAACAATTAATTCAGAATATACAAACAGACATGGAAAACCTCATCCAAAATCAAATCAATGAATTGAGGGAGGACATGAAGAAGGCAAGGAATGAACAAAAAGAAAAAATCGAAAGTCTGAAAAAACAAATCACAGAACTTATGGGAATGAAAGGCGCAGTAGAAAAGATGAAAAAAAAAACAATGAAAACCTACAATGTTAGATTTCGAGAGGCAGAAGATAGGATTAGTGAACTGGAGGATGGAACATCTGAAATCCAACAAGCAAAAGAAAATATAGGGAAAAAAATGGGAAAATATGAGCAGGGACTCAGGGAATTGAATGACAATATGAAGCGCATGAATATACGTGTTGTGGGTATCCCAGAAGGAGAAGAGAAGGGAAAAGGAGGAGAAAAACTAATGGAGGAAATTATCACTGAAAATTTCCCAACTCTTATGAAACACTTAAAATTACAGATCCAAGAAGTGCAGCGTACCCCAAAGAGAATAGATCCAAATAGATGTACTCCAAGACACTTACTAATCAGAATGTTAGAGGTCAAAGGGAAAGAGAGAATCTTGAAAACAGCAAGAGAAAAGCAATCCATCGCATACAAGGGAATCCCAATAAGGCTGTGTGTAGATTTCTCAGCAGAAACCATGGAGGCAAGAAGACAGTGGGATGATATATTTAAATTACTAAAAGAGAAAAAATGCCAATCAAGAATTCTATATCCAGCAAAATTGTCCTTCAAAAATGAGGAAGAAATTAAAACATTTTCAGACAAAAAATCACTGAGATAATTTGTGACCAAGAGACCAGCTCTGCAAGAAATACTAATGGGAGCACTAGAGACAGATACAAAAAGACAGAAGAGAGAGGTGTAGAGAAGAGTGTAGAAATGAAGACTATGAATAAAGGTAAAAAGAAGGAAAATTAGATATGACATATAAAATCCAAAAGGCAAAATGGTAGGAGAAAGTACTACTGTTCTAGTTTGCTAGCTGCCAGAATGCAATATACAAGAAATGGAATGGCTTTTAAAAAGGGGACTTTAATAAGTTGCTAGTTTACAGTTCTAAGGTTGAGAAAATGTCCCAATTAAAACAAATCTATAGAAATGTCCAATCTAAGGTATTAGGGAAAGATACCTTCGTTCAAGAAGGCCAATGAAGTTCAGGGTTTCTCTCTCATCTGGAAAGACACATGGCAGACACAGTCAGGGCTTCTCTCAGCTGGAAGGGCACATGGCGAACATGGCGTCATCTGCTAGCTTCTTCTCTCCTGGCTTCCTGTTTCATGAAGCTCCCTGGGAGGCGTTTTCTTTCTTCATCTCCAAAGGTCCTTGGCTGGTGTACTCTCTGCTTTGTGGTGCTGCAGCATTCTCTGCTCTCTCTGAACCTCCTATTCTCCAAAATGTTTCCTCATTTATAGGACTCCAATAAACCAATCAAAACCCACCCAAATGGGTGGAGACATGTATTCCCCTAATCCAGTTTAACAACCATTCTTGACTAAATCACATCATCCAGGGAGATGATCTCATTACAGTTTCAAACATACAGTATTGAATAGAGATTATTCTACCTTTATGAAATGGGATTTATATTAAAACATGGCTTTTCTTAGGGGGCATGCTTCCTTTCAAACCAGCACAACTACCTGTACAATAATAACACTAAATGTTAATGGATTAAACTCCCCAATCAAAAGACATAGACTGGCAGAATGGATTAAAAAACAGGACCCATCTCTATGCTGTCTACAGGAAATACATTTTGGACCCAAGGATAAACATAGGTTGAAAGTGAAAGGTTGGGAAAAGATATTTCATGCAAATAACAATCAGAAAAGAGCAGGAGTAGCTATACTAATCTCCAACAAATTAGAGTCCAAATGTAAAACAGTTAAAAGAGACAAAGAAGGATACTATGTACTAATAAAAGGAACAATTCAACAAGAAGACATAACAATCATAAATATTTAAGCACCGAGCCAGAATGCTCCAAAATACACGCAGAAAAAAACTGAAAAGAGAAATAGACACATCTACCATAATAGTGGGGATTTCAATTCACGACTATCATCAATGGACAGAACATCTAGACAGAGGATCAATAAAGAAACAGAGAATTTGAATAATACAATAAATGAGCTAGACTTAACAGACGTTTATAGAACATCACACCCCACAACAGCAGGATACACCTTTTTCTCAAGTGCTCATGGATCATCCTCAAGGATAGACCATATGCTGGGCCACAGAGCAAGTCTCAATAAATTTAAAAAGATTGAAATCATACAAAACACTTTCTCAGATCATAAAGGAATGACATTGGAAATCAAGAATAGGCAGAATGCCAGAAAATTCACAAATATGTGGAGGCTCAACAACGCACTCTTAAACAACCAGTGGGTCAAGGAAGAAATTACAAGAGAAATCAGTAAGTATCTTGTGGCAAATGAAAATGAAAACACAACATATCAAAACTTATGGGACACAGCAAAGGCAGTGCTAAGAGGGAAATTTATTGCCCTAAATGTCTATATCAAAAAAAGAAGAAAGGGCAAAAATCGAGGAATTAACTGTCCACTTGGAATAAGTAGAGAAAGAACAGCAAACTAACCCCAAAGAAAGCAAAAGGAAAGAAATAATGAAGATTAGAGTAGAAATAAATGAAATTGAGTACATGAAAACAGTTGAGAAAATCAACAAAACCAGAAGGTGGTTTTATGAGAAAATCGATAAGATTGATGGACTCTTAGTAAGATTGACAAAAAGAAGAAGAGAGAGGATGCAAATAAATAAGATCAGAAATGGAAGAGGAAAAATAACCACTGACCCCACAGAAATAAGGGAAGTAATTACAGGATACTACTAACAACTTTATGCTAATAAATACAACAAAGTAGATGAAATGGACAACTTTCTAGAAAGGCATGAAGAACCAACTTTGACTCAAGAAGAAATAGACGACCTCAACAAAACAATCACAAGTAAAGAAACTGAATCAGTCATTAAGAAGGTCCCCTAAAAGAAAAGCCCAGGACTAGATGGCTTCACATGTGAATTCTACCAAACATTCCAGAAAGAACTAGTACCAGTCCTGCTCAAAATCTTCAAAAAAATTGAAGAGGAGGGAAAGCTACCTAACTCATTCTACGAAGCCAACAGCACCCTCATACCAAAGCCAGACAAAAATATTACCAAACAAACAAACAAACAAACAAAAAAACACTACAGACCAATCTCTCTAATGCATATAGATGCAAAAATCCTCAACAAAATTCTAGCAAATCAAATCCAGCAACACATTAAAAGAATTATACATCATGACCAAGTAGGATTCATCCCAGGTATGCAAGGATGGTTCAACATAAGAAAATCAATTCATGTAATACACCATATCAACAAATCAAAGCAGAAAAACCACATGATCATCCCGATTGATGCAGAAAAGGCATTTGATAAAATTCAACATCCTTTCCTGTTAAAAATACTTCAAAGGATAGGAACAGAAGGGAACTTCCTCAAAATGATAAAGGGAATATATGAAAAACTCACAGCTAACATCATCCTCAATAGGGAAAAACTAAAACATTCCCCCTAAGATCAGGAACAAGACAAGGATGTCCACTATCACCACTGTTATTCAACACTGTGTTGGAAGTTCTAGCCAGAGCAGTTAGACAAGAAAAAGAAATACAAGGCATCAAAATTGGAAAGGAAGAAGTAAAACTCTCACTGTTTGCAGATGATATGATATTATACATCGAAAACCCTGAAAAATCCACAGCAAAAGTACTAGAGCTAATGAATGAGTACAGCAAAGTTGCAGGTTACAAGATCAACACTCAAAAATCTGTAGTGTTTCTATACACTAGTAATGAACAATCTGAGGGGGAAATCAAGAAAAAAATTCCATTTAAAATTGCAACCAAAAGACTAAAATATTTAGGAATAAATTTAACTAAAGAAACAAAAGACCTATACAAAGAAAACTACAAGAAATTGTTAAAAGAAATCACAGAAGACCTAAACAGATGGAAGGGCATACTGTGTTCATGGATTGGAAGACTAAATATAGTTAAGATGTCAATTCTACCTAAATTGATTTACAGATTCAATGCAATACCAATTAAAATCCCAAAAACTTACTTGTCAGAAATAGAAAAACCAATAACCAAGTTTATCTGGAAGGACAGGGTACCCCAAATAGCTAAAAGCATCCTGAGAGAAAAAATGAAGTCAGAGGTCTCATGCTACCTGACTTTAAGGCATATTATGAAGCTACAGTGATCAAAACAGCATGGTACTGGCATAAAGATAGATATATTGACCAACGGAATTGAATAGAGTGTTCAGATATAGACCCTCTCATCTATGGACAATTGATCTTTGATAGGGCAGTCAAGCCAACTCACCTGGGACAGAACAGTCTCTTCAATAAGTGGTGCCTAGATAACTGGATATCCATATGCAAAAGAATGAAAGAGGACCCATATCCCACACCCTATACAAAAGTTAACACAAAATGGATCAAAGACCTAGATACTAGATCTAAGACCATAAAACTGTTAGAAGAAAATGTAGGGAAATATCTTATAAATCTTATACTTGGAGGTGGTTTTTTAGACCTTACACCCAAAGGAAGAGCACTGAAGAAAGAAAGAAAGAAATGGGAACTCCTCAAAATTAAACACTTTTGCACATCAAAGAACTTCATAAAGAAAGTAAAAAGACAACCTACACAATGGTAGACAATATTTGGAAACAACATATCAGATAAAGGTCTAGTATCCAGAATTTATAAAGAGGTTGTTCAACTCAACAACAAAAAGACAGCCAACTCAATTACAAAATGGGCAAAAGACTTGAACAGACACTTCTCAGAAGAGGAAATACAAATGGCCACAAGGCACATGAACACATGCTCAACTTCCTTGGCTATTAGAAAAATGCAAATCAAAACCACAATGAGATAACATCTCACATCCATCAGAATGGCCATTATCAATAAAACAGAAAAATGACAAATGCTGGAGAGGATGTGGAGAAAGAAGCACACTTATCCACTGTTGGTGGGAATGTCAAATTGTACATCGCTGTGGAAGGCAGTTTGGTGGTTCCTCAAAAAGCTAAATATAGAATTTCCATATGACTCGGCAATACCATTGCTAGGTATCTACTCACAGGACATGAGGGCAAGGACACAAACAGACATTTGCACACCAATGTTTATAGCAGCATTATTTACAATTGTGAAGAGATGGAAACAGCCAAAACGTCCATCAACAGACGAGTGGCTAAACAAACTGTGGTATATACATATGATGGAATATTATGCAGCTGTAAGACAGAATAAAATTATGAAGTACGCAATAACATGGATAGACCTTAAGGACATTATGTTGAGTGAGATTAGTCAGAAAAAAAGGACAAGTACTGTATGGTCTCAATGATATGAACTGACATTAGTGAATAAACGTGGAATATTTCGTTGGTAACAGAGACCATCTGGAGATAGAAATAGGGTAAGATATTGGGTCATTGGAGCTGAAGGGATACAGATTGTGCAAAAGGACTGAATGTAAAAACTCAGAAATGGACAGCACAATACTACCTAAGTGTAATACAATTATGTTAAAACACTGAATGAAGCTGCATGTGAGAATGATAGAGGGAGGAGGGCTGGGGCACAAATGAAATCAGAAAGAAAGATAGACGATAAAGATTGAGATGGTATAATCTAGGAATGCCTAGAGTGTATAATGATAGTGACTAAATGTACAAATTTTAAAAATGTTTTTGCATGAAGAAGAACAAAGGAATGCCATTACTGCAGGGTGCTGAATATAGATGGTAATTAATATTTTAAAATTTCAATTTATGTGTGAGATTAAAGCAAAAAAATGTTTACTTGGTACAAAATTTATATTTTGACCAATGCATTTCTGAATGTAACTTATGTTGACAGCTCAATCGAACAACATAAGTACATGGAACCTTGGGTAGGACATGAGATTTTGTTGGTTTGTCCAGAGTGACACCTCGATAAATCCCAGAGTGATTCGAACAGTGAATTAAAAAGTATTTGCAAAGTCTCTTTGAGGAATGGTGAGAATGGGGGGAAATTCAACTTCTCCAGGTTGAATTCTTGATATTCTCACAAGCAATGTGGACAACCAACGCTATAGGTTGAGCCCCCAGTCTTGGGGTTTGTTCATATGAAACTTAACCCCACAAAGGATACGTCAAGCCTACTTAAAATTAGGCCTAAGAGTCACCCCCAAGAGAACCTCTTTTGTTGCTCACATTTGGCTGCTCTCTCCAGCCAACACAACAAGCAAACTCACCACCCTCTCCCTGTCTATGTGGGGCATGACTTCCAGGGGTGTGGACCTTCCTGGCAATGTGGGACAGAGATCCTAGAATGAGCTGAGACTCAGCATCAAGGGATTGAGAGAACCTTCTCGACTAAAAGGGGGAAGAGTGAAATGAGACAAAGTGTCAATGGCTGAGAGATTCCAAACAGAGTCGAGAGGTTATCCTGGAGGTTATTCGTACACATTAAGTAGATATCACCTTGTTATTCAAGATGTAATGGAGAGGCTGGAGGGGACTGCCTGAAAATGTAGAGCTGTGTTCCAGTAGCCATGTTTCTTGAAGATGATTGTATAATGACATAGCTTTCACAATGTGGCTGTGTGATTGTGAAAACCTTGTGTCTGATGCTCCTTTTTTCTACCTTGTCAACAGACAAGTAGAACATATCAAATAAAAATAAATAATAGGGGGAATAAATATTAAAATAAATTTAGTTTGAAATGCTAGTGATCAATGAAAGGGAGGGGTAAGGGATATGGTATGTATAATTTTCTTTCTGTTTTCATTTTATTCCTTTTTCTGAATAGATGCAAATGTCCCAAGAAATGATCATGATGATGAATATGCAACTATGTGATGATATTGTGAATCACTGATTACATGTGTAGAATGGAATGATCAAAATACAAGTGTTTGCATTTGTTCCGTGTTTTTTTTTGGTATTTAAAAAAATAAAATAATTTTTTTAAAAAAAAAATAGAAAAAAAGAACAAACCAACATTTCAAATGAGATAGAAGAGGTGAAACAACTAATTTAGGATGTTCAAGCAGACATGCATCAAAACTCAAATCAATGAGTTCACGGAGGATATAAAGAAGACATTAGGTGAACATAAAGAAGAACTCTAAGGTTTGAAAAAACAAATTACAGAACTTATGGGACTTAAAGGCACAATGAAAGATGAAAAAAAAACAATGGAGATGTACAACGATAGATTTAAAGAGGTGGAAGAAAGGATTATTGAACTAGAGGACAGGACATCTAAAATCTGACACACAAAAGTAAATATAGGGAAAGGAATGGAAAAATACAAGCAGGGTGTCAGGGAACTGAATGACAACAAGAAGGGAATGAATATCCACATTGTTGGTGTTCCAGAAGGAGAAGAGATGGGAAAAGATGCAGAAAAACTAGTGGAGGAAATAATCACTGAAAATTTCCATCTTTTATGGAAGATTTAAAATTACAGATCCAAGAAGTGCAGCATACCCAAAACAGAATCGATCCAAATAGACCTCCACAAAGACACTTACTAATCAGATTATCAAATGTCAAAGACAAAGAGAATTTTGAAAGCAGCAAGAGAAAAGCAATCCATCATATGCAGGGGAAACACAATAAGAATATTATGAATTTCTCAGCAGAAACCATGGAAGTGAGAAGGTAATGGTATGATATATTTAAGATTCTGAAAGAGGAAAAACTGCCAACTAAGAATTCTATATTGAGCAAAACTATGCTTTAAAAATGAGAGGGAGATTAAAATATTTTCAGACAGTCACTGAGGGAATTTGTGTCTAAGAGACCAGCTTTACAAGAAATACTAAAAAGAGCACTACAGGCATATAGTAAAAGACAGGAGAGAGAGACCTGGAGAACAGTGTAGAAATGAACACTATCAGTAAAGTTAAAAGGAGAAAAAATTAGATATGACATATAAAATCCAAAAGACAAAACAGGAGAAAGAACTTCCTATACAGTAATAACATTAAATGTTAATGGATAAAACTCCCTAATCAAAAGACATAAACTGGCAGAATGGATTAAAAAAACAGGACTCATCTATATTCTGTCTACAGGAGACTCACTTTAGACCCAAGGACAAAAATGGTTGAAAATGAAAGATTGAAAAAGATATCTCATGAAAACAACAATCAGAAAAGAGCAGAGGTAGCTATACTAATATCCAACAAATTAGAGTTCAAATGTAAACAATCAAAAGACACAAAGATGGACAATTTATATTAATAAAAGGAACAATTCAACAAGAAGACATAACAATCATAAAATTTATTCACTGAGCCAAAGTACTCCAAAATATATGAGGCAAACACTAACAACACTGAAGGGAGAAGTAAACACCTCTACTGTAATAGTTGGAGACATTAATTCCCTGCTTTTATCAATGGATAGAACATCTGGACAGAGGATCAATAAGAAAAGAGAGATTTTGAATAATACAGTAAATGAACCAGGCTTAACAGATATATTCTTGCAAGCAGTGGGGACAAACAGTTCATTAGGCTGAGCCCTCAATCTTGGGACTCACCCCTATGTAGCTTATTCCTGCAATGGAGAGGCTAAGCCTACTGATAATTATGCCTAAGAGTTATCCCTGGAGAGCCTCTTTTGTTGCTCAGATGTGGCCTCTCTCTCTCTCTCTAAGCCAACTTGGCAGGTGAACTCACTGCCCTCCCCTCTATGTGGGACATGACTTCCAGGGGTATAAATCTCCCTGGCAACATGGGACAGGACTACTGGGGATGAGCCAGGACCCAACATCTTTGGACTGAGAAAGACTTCTTTAACAAAAGAGAGAAGAGAAAAATGAGATAAAGTTTCAGTGGCCGAGAGATTTCAAACAGAGTCAGGAGGTTATCACGGAGGTTAATCTTATGCATTATATAGGTATCCCTTTTTAGTTTAAGGTGTATTGAGGTAGCTAGAGGGAAGCATCTGAAACTGTTGAGCTGTGTTCTGTTAACCTTGATTCTTGAAGAAGACTGTACAACTATATAGCTTTTACAATGTGACTTTGTGACTGTGGAAACCTTATGTCTGATGCTCCTTTTATTCAGGGTATGGACAGATGAGTAATAATAATAATAATAATAATAATAAGGATAAAAATAAATAAATAATAGGAGGAGAAAAAGGGTAAAAATTGGATAATTGAAAGGGTCAATGAAAGGGAGGGTAAGGGATATGAGAGTTATGAGTTCTTTTTTTCTTTTAATTTCTTTACCTGGAGTGAACCAAATGTTTTAAAAATGATCTTGGTTATGAATACACAACTAGATGGTGATTTGTGAGTAACTGATTGTATAATATGCTTGGATTGTACGTGTGTGGCTATTTCTCAATAAATTTTTTTTAATGGGCAAAAGACACTTCTCAGAAGAGGAAATACAAATGGCTAAAAGGAACATGTAAAGATGCTCAACTTCACTGGCTATTAGGGAAATGCAAATCAAAACTACAATGATTCCTAGTGCCTGCCCATGCCAAAAAAAAAAAAAAAGATCATCACACTGACTAGAATGGCCATTAACAACAACAACAAAAAGAAAATGACAAATGCTGGAGAGGATGTGGAGAAAGAGGCACACTTATCCACTGTTGGTAGGAATGTAAAATGGTGCAACCGCTCTGGAAGTAAGTTTGGATTTTCCTCAGGAAGCTAAGAATAGAATTGCCATACAATCCAGCAATCCCATTAGTGGTATATATTCAGAGGAACTGAATGCAAGGACACAAATGGACATTGCACACCAATGTTTATAGCAGCATTATTCTTGATTGCCAAGAGATGGAAACAGCTCAAATGTCCATCAACGGATAAATGACTGAATAAACTGTGGTGTATAAATATGATAGAATATTATGCAGCTGTAAGATAAT
Organism: Myrmecophaga tridactyla; assembly: GCA_004026745.1. Lineage (NCBI taxonomy): Eukaryota > Metazoa > Chordata > Mammalia > Pilosa > Myrmecophagidae > Myrmecophaga > Myrmecophaga tridactyla. Next base: position 13,699 of record PVIY010038231.1, on the reverse strand, counting down.
AAAGTCATGAAGCATGTAACAATGTGGATGAACCTTGAGGACTTTATACTGGGTGAAATTATCCAGAAACAAAAGGACAAATACTGTATGGTCTTAATTAAAGAGTGAACTTTCAGAGTTAAACTTAAGAACACAGGTTATCAGGAGATAGAAAGAGGTTCGAGATTTGGCATTTGGTGCTGAAGGAATACAGATCGTACAACAGGATTGATTGTAAAAATTCAGAAATGGATAGCACAATACTACCTGATTGTAGCACAATAATATAAGTACACTGAATGAAGCTGAATGTGAGTACGGTAGAGGGAGAAGGGCTGGGAGGATGTATGAAACCAAAAGGAAAGATAGAAGATAAAGACTGAGACAGTATAATTTAGGAATGCCTAGAGTGTACAATGATTGTGATTAAATGTACAAATATAAAAACATTTTTGCATGAGGCAGAATAAATAAATATCAACTTTGCAAGGGGGTTAAAAATAGATGGTATATGGAAAAAGTACAATCAACGCAAGCTAGGTTCTATAGTCAACAGTAACATTGTAATATGCTTCCACTGAATGTAACAAAGGCATTGTGCCAAAACTAAATGTCAACAGCAGGGAATATGGGGGAGGGATATGGAATTGCAGAAGGAAAGGAAATGTCCTCATATAGATTATGGTGGCAAAGGCATAGCTATTTACTTATGTTGGACTGTATGATGTGCAAATAAAACTGTTTAAAAATGAACAGAGAGGAACAAGTGTTAGAGAAAATATGGAGAAAAAGATGTACCTCAGTAGTCCATTGTATGTATACACCACAGATCACCTACTCCTTCCCTCAGTTGTTGTACCCTTAGGCCATCTCCATCCATTGTGGATCAGGAATGCTGCTACCATAAACAACAGCGTGCAAATGTCCATTCATGCCCCCACACTAGGTTCCTCCAGGTATATGGGGCTGCAGGATCATATGGCAACCCCATCCCTAGCCTCCTGTGGAACCACCACATAGCCCTCCAGAGAGGCAGAACATCTCAGCTTCCATTCCAATGGTACATAAGAGATGTATAATTCTGGGATGTATCAGGGCATAACAGTAACCTGGACAAACCAACAAGATCTCACACCCTATTCAAGATTCCATGTAATTATGGAATTTTTACCCAAAATCTATATTTTGGGTAGTGCATTATCTAATTTAACTGGTATGGTCAGTTTATTTGAACACCATAATTACATGGAATCTTGAATAGGGTGTGAGATCTTGGCTTGTCCAGGTTAGTGTAATGCCCTGATACACCCCATAAGAATTATACATCTCTTATGTAGCATTGGAATGGAAGCTGAGATGTTCTGCCCCTCTGGAGGGCAATGTAGTGGTTCCACAGGAGGCTAGGGATGGGGTTGCCATACGATCCTGCAGCCCCATATACCTGAAGGAACCGAGTGTGGGGACACGAATGGACATTTGCACGCTGTTGTTTATGGTAGCAGCGTTCCTGATCCACAATGGATGGAGATGGCCTAAGGGTACAACAACTGAGGGAAGGAAGGGGGAACTGTGGTGTTATACATACAATGGACTGAGCAGCTGCAAGAAGGAGTGAATTGTGAGGTAAGCAACTAGGTGAATGAAACTTGAGGACAGTATGTTAACTGAAATGGCAGAAACAAAAAACAAATTATTATCATGCCTCATTCATATGGACTAACTATAAAATACAAACTCAGGAAATTGAAATCAAGAGCATGGGTTATCATGTTGGGGCCTATTGTAAAGGGTCCTAGATTGTAAGCTCTTATAACAGTCACATATATTCAGTTGTAACTGTTATTTCTAAATTCTGAGATACTGAGCTATTTGTGTATAACTTGGTCATTCCCTGAAACTTCGGATATTTATGTGACACCTGAGACTCAGAACTAGGGCACTGAAGCTATGAAACTCAGCATTATCCCATATAGGAAGTGTAAAAAACATTGAAAAAGTGATCAGACTTCAAGTAGAGATATGAATGAAACTGATCTGGATAGGACTAAAGTAAATTAGAATACAGGTAAAGGATGATTTGGTCCACATTCTAAAATTTCAACTTCTGTGTGAGACCAGAGGAGTAGATGTTTATTTGGTGCAAAATTTATATTTTGGGTAGTGCATTATCTAATTTAACTGGTATGGTCAGTTTATTTGAACACCATAATTACGTGGAATCTTGAATAGGGTGTGAGATCTTGTTGGCTTGTCCAGGTTAGTGTGATGCCCTGAAACATCCCAGAATTATTTGGACAGAGAATTAAAAAGTATTTTCAAATTCCCCTTTGAGAACTAGGGAGAAAGGAGGAAATATTAAGCTTCCCCACATGGGGAACTCCTGATATTCTTGCAAACAGTGGGGACAACCAATTCAATATGCTGAGCCCTTGATTTGGTGCTCGCCTTTATGAAACTTATTCCTGCAAAGGAGAAGCTAAGCCTGTTTATAATTATGCCTAAGAGTCACTGCCAGAGAGCCTCTTTTGTTGCTCAGATGTGGCCTCTCTCTCTGTGGTAGTTAGATTCAGTTGTCAACTTGGGCAGGTGAAGGCACCTAGTTCTGTTGCTGCGGACATGAGCCAATGGTACGTGAACCTCATCTGTTGCTGATTACATCTGCAGTCGGCTAGGAGGCGTGCCTGCTGCAAAGAATGACGTTTGACTTAATTGGCTGGTGCTTAAATGAGAGAGCACAGCGTAGCACAGCCCAAGCAGCTCAGCATACCTCATCTCAGCACTCGCAGCTCAGCCCAGGCCTTTGGAGATGCAGAAAGGAATCACCCCGGGGAAAGTTGTTGGAACCCAGAGGCCTGGAGAGAAGGCCAGCAGAGATTACCCTGAGCCTCCCCATGTAAGAAAGAACCTCAGGTGAAAGTTAGCTGCCTTTCCTCTGAAGAACTAGCAAAATAAATCCCCTTTTATTAAAAGCCAATCCATCTCTTGTGTGTTGCATTCCGGCAGCTAGCAAACTAGAACACTCTCTAAGCCAACGCAGGAAGTGAACTCACTGTCCTCCTCCCTACATGGGACATGACTCTCATGGGTATAAATCTCCCTGGCAACATGGGCCAGAACTCCTGGGATGAACCAGAACCTGGCATCAATGGTTTGAGAAAGCCTTCTTCAACAAAAGGGTGAAGAGAGAAATGAGACAAAATTAAGTTTCAGTGGCTGAGAGATTTCAAGCAGAGTTGGGAGGCTATCCTGGAGGTTATTCTTATGCATTATAATGGTATCTCTTTTTAGTTTATGCTATACTGGAGTGGCTAGAGGGAAGTACCTGAAACTGTTGAACTGTATTCCAGTAACCTCAATTCTTGAAGACGATTATGTAACAAATAGCTTTTACAGTGTGACCATGTGAAAGTGAAAACTTTATGTCTGATGCTCCTTTTATCCAGGGTATGGACAGATGAGTAAAAACATATGGATAACAAGGTATAGATAATGGGGGGGGATAAGGAGTACAAAAATTGGGTAGATTGAAAAATTAGTGGTCAATGAGGGAGAGGTAAGTGGCATGGGATGTGTGAGCTTTTTCTTTTTCTGGAGTGATGCAAATGTTCTAAAAATGATCATGGTGATGAGTACACAACCATGTGATTATATTGTCAGCCACTGATTGTATACAATAAAGTTTTATTGTTAATTTGGCTGTCCTATCTACCAACAGAAATTCTGCTCTGAATTACTCCCCACTTGCTCTCAGTTTTATTGAAAAAGGGAGAAAGATCCAAAAAGCCTTGAATCCAGCTGGATCAGCCATAGCATCCAAGTTGATTTTGGCTGAGTGACAGCTCAGTGAACTGTGCCCATGCCTAAGGGTCCCCTTGGGAACAGCAGATGCTAGTTGTGGCCTGGGTCACCCTACCACTGACCAGGCATCCTCAGGGTCTGTCCTTCTTCATCTGCCATGTGAACTAAAGCAAATGGAATTCAGAACATAGAGTGAACTACAAAGGAGCTCTATGTCTTCAAGAAGGCAAAGGTCAAGGACTGCCAGAGAGGAAGGTACAGGATAAAAGCACAGGATGGAATAGCTCATAAAACAGCAATATGGTCAGTGACACTAGCGTAATGAAATCCAGAGGGAAGCTCCCTGGGAAACCAGGTCACATGGAGACATCTGGCTTTATGTGAGATGCAAGCCTGGGAGCACCGCTTCCTTCTTCCTGATAGCCTCTCCTGGCTGGACAGGCTAAAGAAAACAACAGGAAGAATTATCCAAAAGTCACTGCAATCTTCAAAATGTGCAACGGGCAGGTTAAAGTGGGAAAATTGCTCATAGTCACGAAAATAGAGCTCAGGTCCTTGCACACAAGGAAACAGGGTAAGCTACAGAATTCTTTCTATATGGAACTCTGATCAGCTCAATACAGGCAAAGTTGACCCAGTGCATATACCAAGTCTCCAAAAGAACAAAATTACCACTGCAAGTCTTCTTCCATTGCTCATTAGTATGGGTGACTGTACTTAACAGGGAATTAAAACTCTTTTCTTTCACAGTGAGAAATATCTATATGGGCAGGTGATTCTGGAAGAAACAGCATATGGAACTAAATCTCCCCACTGTCTATGAGAGATACTAGAATTATTTCTGAGGGTAGGATTTTTTTTAACCTGGCTGCCCTCATCTTGACCTAGGAAAGAACTCCCAGATGAAAGAGTGGCCACCAAGAAGACAGAGATCACAATTTTGTCTAGAATGAACATAACATCATTAAGCTTATAGTTCCTCCTCAGTCATTTCATTCCTAGGTGTACACCCAAGAGGAATGAGTGCATAACCCATGCAAGGACTTGTGCACACATGTTCAGAGCAGCCTTATATAGATAGCCCACAACTAGGAACAACTCAAATGTCCACCATCAGAGGAATGGGGGAAAATTTGAGGTCGATTCATAAAATGGACTCCTACTCAGTAATAAAAAGAACAAGGTACCGATATATGCACCAACATGGATGATCTTTCCCAAAATATTGAGCAAAAGCAGGCAGATACAGACAAGCACAAGTGGTTCCATTATACGAAGTTCAGAAATAAGCAAAACACATCTTTGGCGGCAGAACAGTGATTACTTCCGGGAGGGAAGGGGATTGAGTAGTGAGGGGTATAAGGAAACTTTCTGGAATGATGAAAATATTCTAAAACTTGGTCTGGGTGTTTTTTATCTGGGTACATACATATGTAAAAATCCACCAATCTGTGCATTTAATTTGTGTGCATTTTACCCTATGTATATATCATTTTACTCTACATGATATCTCAGTGTTTAATGTCATTAAATTTAATCAACAGAAGCTATCATCTGCTTCCTCTGATTGGCTTCCAGTTTTCTTTGCATTTGTTCCTAACTGGATTTTGGTAAAATCTAAAAATATCCTTTCTCTCTAATCTGTTGAACAAATAGGAATTTGTTTGACACAGGTCATGGAAAAGAACACATAAAAATGGATGTGGGGCCAGGCACGGGAATGCTGAGAAGGGTGGAAATCTGGCCAAAGACTTGAGGGGAGTGAGCATTCCTTAGAGGGAGGGAACAGCTGACCACATGCAAGCCCCTTCCCATCAGCCCTCCATCCAAGCGCCCCCAGCACTCAGCCAGTACTTCGCTTGTCTAAATATTTACTTGCTAAGACAGGCTCTTCCTGTTGCATATTCTTCCTTCAGTTCAGGTCACAGAGAGTGGTCCAGCTCTTAACACTTATCCAGTTTTAGTGCCTTCCAGAGTAGGAGTTTAACATATTTGTTGGTTGAATGAGTAAATGGGAGGACAACAGAACAACTTGATCTGCTGATTTACACTCTAAATCCAGAGCATTAAGAGAATGTTATGCACCCAAGAGCTCAGCTGAGTGGAGGGTGGGGGCTAACTACCGAAGTCACAAAATCCTCATTGTGAGATGTCATGTCCTCAGAGAGGCCCCCAAGACAATACTCACAGAGGCTGCCTATATTGACATTCCCTATTGGCAATGTAGGAAAGCCCGGGTGGTGGAGATGGTGTTGGTAAAGAGGTAGAGAAATTAAAATCCCTCAGTTTATCTATCTGCAATAGTGAGAAAATTAGTTTCATTTGCAGATATTAAAGGTGGAGAGTAGAATGGTTAAGAACATGGGCTTTGGGGATAGGCAGTCTTGAGTTTGAATTCCAGCTCTGCCCTTTCCTGCTGGATGATTCAGGGTAAATTACTTAACCTCTCTAAGCTTTATTTACCACTTCTTGAGGACCTAGCCTCCTCAAGTTGTTGAAAAGGTCAAAGGAGATAAGACAGGAAAAGCACACGGCCAGCTGCAGCGGGCATCTGCACTCCTAACAGCAGCAGGTGGGGGATTAGGAGTGGTCAGAGTCAGGCTTCTGTGGCTACCAGAAACTGCGGGAAAGAATCCAATCTAAGGGAGGCAAGGGGGCCGCCCAGTAAATGCATTCTTGGACACATTTTGAATTCCTGGAGGAACCACTGATCCTTAATGTGTTGCTCTGGAGAATAAGGGGTATCCTGAACCTTCTGAGGTTTTGAGGGTGATGAGGTGTAGACTCACAGACCTCCTCCTAATCTTGGTCCCTCTTCTAGAGTCAGGACACCAGAAAGACTTGCTCTGGCCAAGTAGGCCAGGTCAGTGCTATTCTAATGCTTGAGGAATTAAATTAAAAAGCATCTGTTTTACATGTCACATTACAATTTGCAATTTTCACCTGGTTTTGCCTAGAAGAAGGACAACAATCTATAACATTTTTAATAGACTTTATTATTTAGAACAGTTTTAGATTTACAGAAAAATTGAGAAGACAATACAGAGGGCTCCTGTGATGGTCAATTCATATGTCAGCTTGGCCAGGTGGTGGTGCCCAGTTGTCTGGTCGGGTAAGCGCAGACCTGTCTGCTGCTGTGAGGACATTTCATGGACTTAAATCATGACCAGGTTGGCTGCATTCACAGCTGCATCAGCTAAGGGGAGTGTCTTCTGCAATGGTGACACTTAATCTAATCACCCGAAGGCTTTTACGGAGGACTCAGAAGAAACAATTACTCTTTCTACTTCAACCAGCCAGCATCTCCTGAGAGCTCGTTGAGGGTCTTCATTGGAGCTGCCAGCTTGTGGCCTGCCCTACAGACCTTGGACTCTACATCCCCCCAGGGTTGGGTGAGACACTTTTATAAATTTTATATTTACAGATATCTCCTGCTGATTCTGTTTCTCTAGAGAACCCTAGTTAACACAACTCCCATGTATCCAGTTTCCCCTAGTATTAACATCTTACATTAGTATGGTCTGTTTGTTACAATGAGTGAGCCAATGTTGATACATTATTATTAATGTATACTTCATTCAGATTTCCTTAGTTTTGTTCTAATGGCCTTTTTATGTTCCAGGATCCCATTCAGATATCACATTGCATTCAGTCATCATGGCTTCTCTTAGCTGTGACAGTTTCTTAGGCTTTCCTTGGTTTTGATGGCCTTGAGTGTTCTGAGGATATCGGCCAGCTATTTTGTAGAATGCCCCTCAACTGAGATTTGCCTGATGTTTTTCTCATGATTAGACTGGATTTTGGGAAAGAAGGTCACACAGGTAAAGTGCCTTTTTCATCACATCATATCAAGGATACGACTATCAACATGATTATGACTGTTTTGACTTTGTTCATAGGCTAGGGAGTGTTTGTCAGCTTTCCCCTCTGTTAAACACCTCTCCCTGACCCTTTTCCACATTGTACTTTTTAGAAGGAAGTCAGTATGTGCAGCCCACACCTAAGAGTGGGGAATTTTGCTCTTCCTCCTTTGGGATGGAATATCGACATCAATTATTTAGAATTCTTCTGCACAGGAGATTTGCCTCTTTGTCCATATTTGTTTATTCATTAATTTACTTATGCATAAAAAATGTGGACTCGTGGATATTTATTTCATACTTTGGGTTATAGTCCAATGCCATTTTGTTTATTCTGGTGCTCAAATTGTTCTAACTTTGGCCATGGGGAGCTCTTTCAGTTGGCTACTTTGTGTCATCAGTGTGAGCATCTGTAATATGTTTATCCCTCAGGTTAATAGGCAATAAAGCAAATGGCCCACCAGATCATCTTCATGTAGACAAACTCCGAGAGAAAACAGAGGCAAAGTGGGCTCCTGGTTTCCTGCTGAAGAAAGGCAGTAGTTAGAGCCCCCTTTGAATTGCTTGCATTTCGAGTATCAGCTATCATTTGATAACCTGAATGCACAAAACTGTGAAAGCACCTAAGCATCCCCTTGAATTTGTCTCCACAGGATTGGAGAGGTAAAGAGAGTGGGGAAAACATTGTGAAATATACATAACTGAGAGCTAAATGCAACATATAAAGTTACTTCAGAAAAACTCCGCAAACCAAGAACTAAGCAGACAGAGAACATAAACAGAGAAGTCACAGAAAAAGAACCTAATGGCTTTCTAGACATGTGGCAGGATGCTCAACCTCACCTGGGGTAGGAAAAGTAAAGGTGCTGTTTTTCACTTACCAAATTGACAAAGACTGAACAATATGATAATTTATGATGTTGATAGGAGTCAGTGAAAGAAGTTGTCTCAAATGCTGTGAGAGCATAAATTGTTATAAACTCTTTGGAGGGCAGTTTGACTAGGTGTAACAAGATGCAATTGTAAATACCCTTTCATCCAGCGATTCTACTTCTAATCATTTATCCTACCTGTATCTTTGCATACATGAGGAAAGATACACACACAGGGCAACTCATGACCACATTTTTTTTTTTGTCAGAAAAGATGGAAAAAAAATACTTAAATGTCCATAGTTGGATCAGATTAAGTAAATTATGGTCTGTTTTCATTTCCTAGGCTGTTCAAACAAATACCATGAAATGGATTGGGTTGAACAATGGGAATTTATTCACTCACAGTTTGAGGTTGGGAAAAAGTCCAAATCAAGGCATTGTCAAGACGATGCTTTCATCCTGAAGGCTGGTGCTCGGGGCTGGCCGCTGGCAATCCTCGATCCTTGACTCTTCTGTCACATGGCAGTGCACATGGCGGCCTCTCCTGGCCTCTCTTCGGGATTCCATCAAACTGCAGCTTCTTGCTTCTGTGGCTTTCTCTCCTTTTGTCTGAATTTCATTCCACTTATAAAGGACTCCGATAATGGGAGTAAGACTCACGATGGGACTGGGTCACACATGAACTGAAGTCACCTCATCAAGAGGTCCTACTTACAATGGATTCACACCCACAGGAATGAATTGGATTTAAGAACACGTTTTTCTGCGGTACATCTAGCTTCGATTCACTACATGGTCCACCCACACAATGGACTAACTATATAATGCAGCCATGAAAAAGAATAAGCATGTGAAAAAATATGTGATATGAAAGATATGAAGCTAACTGAAAAATACAAAGTGCTGTGCAGTGTATAAAGTATACTATCATCATTTTGTTTAAAAAAATTCGGGAGAGATATATGTACACACACAGAACACATGTGGAAATATCCTTAAGAACCTGATAACAGTACTTGCTTTTAAGGGAGAACTGAGGGACTGGAGGGTTAAGGGTATAAGAAAACTTATATATATATATATATATATATATATATATATACATATACACACACACACACACACACCCCTTTTTATGCATGTACTACCTTAAGAAAAGAACATGAACAGAAGATAAATCAGTATTATGATCACTAAGAAGTGTCTTAAACTGCTGATTAGAAAAGTGTCTGAAAATCACAAAGACGGTTGATGACCTTGAGGATTCTTACTTGAGAAAACAGACTCTAATTAAGGCCCAGAGTTCTGGAAACAAATAAAAATGCTGTTTAAAGAAGCAACTCCTGTTCACTTGAAAAGGAGGAGTAATTAACAAAGGCAGCATTTCCCAGAGTGCAGATGCCAAAGGTGTTGGCCGAGGGATGTGAGGGATGGTTTGGGGGTCAAAAGTTTAGGAAATGCTGCACACATGGGCACCTCCGGGAGATTCTGCCCCCACACTGGCAGAGTAAAGGTCTGAAAAGCCCCACAGAGAAGAAACTTATCTCTGGATAATCTGGTGCTGCCCAAATTTATTTAACCACAGCATCCTTCTTTTTTGTTTGTGTTTTTAATGAATCACCTATAATAACTCCAGAAACATCACCTGAAAAACCCTGAATTGAGAACTTATTTTCCAATTTGGTAACTCATTTTTTATTCACATTTAAAGCACTAAACCGATTTCCAGGTAAATCAGAGATTATCCAAGTTCCTTGCTTCGTATAAATCAGTGTTCATTCTTAATCCATATCACTGTAAGCTCACCCTAAACAGTACAGGCTGTTTTTAGTCATGACAAAGGACAAAGAAGTCATATAACTGAAAACACATTCATGTCGGAAATGAGCTTGAAAGGGATATTAAATTTTGTGCAGCACACAATGGATGCATTTAAATAAAAACAGCAAGTCTTCTGGTAAAAAAGATAAGTGTAACAATCTCCAGAAAAATCTTTTCACTTAATGAAACTGATAATTGATGGAGGAGGCACCTTGGTCACTTGGCCAAGCTGACACATGAACTGACCAACATGTGTGGGGGGGGGGGGGGGGGCAAAAAAACAAAGTACACCCACACTTCCCAAGTTTAACAAGAGGTAACTTATTATCTGTTTTAGTTTACTGGTTACTGAAGTAAATACCATGCAATGGGTTGGCTTAAATAAGGGGGAATGATTGGCTCACAGTTTTGAGGCTAAGAGAAGTCCAAAATTAAAGCATCATCAGGGCAATGCTTTCTCCCAAAAGAATGTGGTTTTCTGGGGCTGGCTGCCAGCAATACTGGGTCCTAAGCTTTTGTGTCACAATGTAGGCTCCCTACAAATATAAACGCATTTGATTGTCTGGAAATGCACACATGCACGCCCATCTATTCTCTTTTGCTTATGAGAGAGATACAGACACTGTCATCCCACTGGCACCCAGCACTGATTTGAGGGATTGGGTTTAGTCAACAGATATTTCCCTCTTTCCTAACTACTCAGTTCAATTTGATAAACTTTTATTGAGTACCCGGGATATGCCAGGCATAGTGCTAGGTTCTCCAGGGCTCACTCTGAAGAAGCATCTATATAAACAAGCGTATCATCTGCAAACATAGACAGTTTTATTTATTTTCAATATTTATGTTTTAAATTCTTTTTCTTGCCTTAATGCAATGGCTAGGTCCTCCAGCACAATGTTGAATAGAAGTGGTAAAAGTGGACATCCTTGCCCTGTTTCCAGTGTCAGAGAGAAACAATTCAATCTTTCACCATTATGTATGATATTAACTGCAGGGTTTTGTAGATGCTCTTTAGCACTTTAAGAAAAGTCCTGACTTCCTAGTTTGCTTGGAAATTTTATCATAAATGAGTATGGGATTTTGTCAAATGCTTTCTCTGCAGCTATTAAAATTATTATATTGCTTGTCTACAACATTCTGTCAATATTTTGAATTATATTGATTGAATTCCAATGTTTTACCAATCTTTCATTGCTGGGAGAAACCCTATTTCATCATGCTGCATATTCCCTTTTTTACAATATTGGGTTTAATTTTCAACATTTTGCCAAAGCATTTGGGACTATATTCATGAGAGACATTGGTCTTTGATTTTTTTCTTCTTTTCTTTTTCCTTTTGTAAACTCTTTGTCATATCTTAGGATTGGGGTTAGGCTGGCCCCATTAAATGAGAACTTCTAACTTAATAGTCATATTCTGATTAAGTAGGAGAATATTTTTATTTGTAGGAAATACACAGTAGAGAATTCAGGAGTGAGTATGTGTCATTTTCAGTCACTTTCAAATGGTTTAAGTAGGATAAGTTATTTGTGCTGTACTTGAAACTTTTTAGTTAGTTTGAGATCATTTCAAAATTTTTTTTTTAAAAATCAGGTATATATGGGATTGACAATGCCATTATGACCAAAAGGGGGAAAAGAAGTGTAGCAAATAAGGTATCAGTGGCTGAGAGAGTTCAAATAGAGTCGAGAGGCTACTTTGAGGTCACTCTTACTCAAGCTTCAGTTAGACATTGCTCCCTATCATAACTTGACAACCCCCAACCAAAACCATTCCAGCCAATCCTAAAAAAACACCGAGGGCAATATATAACATTCTACAAAGTTTCCATGCACTGGAGTAACTTTCCAGAAACCTACAACCTCCAGATGGGCCCTGGACCAGATAAAACTTAGAGGGCCCAGCCTCTTCAGAGCATCAGCTAGTTCCATCTCTAACATGAAAAAGATAGAATGGGCATAGTCCAAATATTCCTAAAGACTGGGACAGAAAGATAAAAGATGGTGGAGTTATACAGAGAAGGTAGGGTTTAACAAATGAGTATGACTGCTGAATCATTATATTGATATTTTCTTTTAGTCTCAGCATCTTAGAGCATTTAGAAGTAAAAACCTAAAATTGTGGAATTGTAACCCATACCAAACACTGAAATCTGTTCTACTACAAATTGTTGTGCTGTGCTTTGAAATTCATTGTTTTTTTGGTATATATGTAATTTTTCACAAAAAAAGAAAAAAAACACAATTGTAATGATAAAAAATATTTATTCCTTTTAGCCTCCAATGTTCTGGAGTAGCTAGAAGGAAAAATCTGAGAGAAGCATATGGTAGCCCATGACAAACTCTGGACTCTGTCCTTTAAGTACTTGTTGAAGTGTGCTTTGAAATCTATTGCCTTTTTCTTTCTTTGCTTTGAATATATGTCATATTATACAATAAAAAAAGCTTTTTAAAAAAGCATGAATATAAAAAAGAGACTAATACAATGAATACCCATGTATCCCACTGTCTTAGCTTCCCTGCTGTGACACAGTACGCTCAACTGGTGACTTAAACCAACAGAAATTTATTATCTCACAGTTCTGTAGGCTAGAAGTTTGAAATCAAGGTGTTAGCATGGCCATGCTCCCTAGAACATCTGTAGAGGGAAAATCCTTCCTTGCTTCTTCCAAGCTTCTGGCAGTTTGTCAACAATCCCTGGTGTTCTTGGCTTGCTGCTGCATTTCATTGTCTGCCTCATCATCACATGGCATTCTCCTGTGTCTGTGTGTCACTGTCTCCAAATTTCCTCTTTTATAAAGATACCCATTGTTTTAATTTCCTGGCCACTAAGACAAATACCAATTAATGGACTAACTTAAAAACAAGAATAAATTGGCTCATGGTTTCAGAGGATAGAAGGCTTGTTTCCTCTGGGTTGGTATCTTCTGGCTGGCTAGTACTCTGGGGTCCTTGGCTTTCCTGTCACATGGCAATGCACATGGCAGCATCTTCCTTCTCTTCTGGACTCCACTGATTTCAGCTTCTGGTTTCTCCCCGTGGCTTCTCTCTCTGTGGCCTTCTTTATAAGACCTCTAGTATTAGGATAAAGACCCATCCTGATTCAGTTGGGCTAAAATTTAACTGAAGTAATCTCATCAAAAGGTCCTATTTACAATGAGCACATAGCCACGTGAATTAAGAACATGTCTTTCCCCTCAGTCTTCGGGTTTGTTCATATGAAACTTAACCCCACAAAGGATAGGTCAAGTCTACTTAAAATTTAGGCCTAAGAGTCACCCCCAGGAGGGCCTCTTTTGTTACTCAGATGTGGCCTCTCTCTCCAGCCAACATGATGAGCAGTCTCACCACCCTTCCCCTCTCT
>PVIY010038230.1:0-24052 GCA_004026745.1 Myrmecophaga tridactyla | reverse complement strand
CTAGACCCAACGTGCCTCTCTGCCTTCGGTCTCACGCAGGAGGTGAACGTCTGGAGCACACGCTGTCGTCTTCCACCCCACATTCTAATTTTCCTTAGTCCCAGCCAGATTGGCTTCGTTTTTTTAACTCTAGTTGAGGCCTGGACGCTTTTCAGTTACTCTGTTATTGCGTGTGGCTGTGCGAAGTTTCAGGGCTGCATCTCTCCATTCTCAGGTGTCACAGAGTTACTCAGAGTCGCAGGGAAACAGGCGCCTCTACACATCCAGCTCGGTGTCTCAGAATCTAGAAATACACTCACAACTTCAGACCAAGTGTGGCTGCCCTAAGGACGGACAAGCCAGGCTCTAGTTTCCTCATCAGTGTTTTCTGAGACAGACCTTGGCATATTTGGTTTTTGTTTGTTCCTAGCTTATTTTGCACAACACATTATCCCCAAGGTTTATTCAGTTCAGCTGTTTGGTTTTGTTAACAAGTTCCAACCTCATTTATCTTTCTTCCCTCCCTCACCCTTCTTTTTCATTTATTTCAGTTTTCTTATGACTTTAGGGAATTGTTATATTCATTTCCCCTGAGGCACTGTTCCTTAAATAATGTAAAGATTAATCACTAAGCAATAATGGTCTCAAAAGAGAATGGCTACCTGTTAGGTTTTGCTGCAGGAACGAACAGGGAGCCTCCGGTGTAGCAGCAGGTGTGTGGGCGGAGCTGCCCCGCACCTGTGCCTCCCTGGGTCTCTGTGCCTGCACCTGCGCCTGTGCCTGCACCTGCGCCTGCGCCTGCCCTGGCTTCTGTGCCTGCACCTGTCTGGGCCTCCGTGCCTGTAGCTGCACCTGCGCCTGCCCGGGCCTCCGGGCCTGCGCATCCGCTTCACTCCGGCACATGCTGATGCTCCTGCCCCCAGCTTCTCCTGGTCCCCCGTCTCTCTCTCTCTTTTTCAAAATTTAGATTGTTCAGATTTTAGTGCGTGCCAAAGTTGAACAAATTGTTAAACAGATTTAAAAGAAGACACAATAATCTCATTCTCCTCAGCAACATGTCTTTCTAAGTTTAGCGTTTGTCATAGAGTAGGTGTTTAATGGGAAACAATGACAATTTGCTTATCTTTTTTTCTGCAATCTATTTTTTATTGTAAAGTATAACATATACAGAAAAGTAACACATTTCAAAGTTCAGCTTCAGAAGTAAAGAACGAATTTCAAGCTGTGGTCTAGCTCTACAATGTCAGGTGTTTTCCTTCTAGCTGCTCTAACACAATGAAGACTAAAAAGAAATACCAGTATAGTGATTCAGTAGTCACACTCATTTGTTAAATCCTTTCTTCTTTGTTACAACTCCTCTCTCTCATTCGATCCTTCTCCCAGTGTTCAGGGATATCTGGGCAACGACCATTCTAAATTATTCATGTTGAAAAGGGGTGTCGACATTGTGGGGTCGATGCGACTAGTTGATGTTTTTGGAGAGACTGGTACCTCTGGTTTAGGGCTTAACTGGCCTAGGAACCATCTGGAAGTTTTAAGTTTATGAAAAATAAACTTACTGAGTGACATTTTTATAGATCCTCAGATAGAGCCTGGGTATTCTTTAGGGTTTTTAGAAATACTATTAATTAGATGTTGGCATATTATGGCAATTTGCAATATCTAGTTGAAGCTTACATAAGAATAACCTCTAGAATAGCTTCTTGACTCTGTTTGAACTCTCCTAGCCACTGGCACCTTATTTTTTTACATTTCCTTTCCCCGTTTTAGTCCTGAAGGCATTGTCGGTCGCTTGGTGCCCGGCCCAGGCTTGTCCCTGGAGTGGTGTCCCATGTTTCCAGGGAAACTGTCACCCCTGGGTGTCATGTCAAGGGCGAGGGCAGTGATTTTCCTTGCAGAGTTGGGCATAGAGAGAGGCCACATCTGAACAGCGAAGAGGTCCTCTGAAAGTAACTCTTACCATAATTATAGGTAGGCTTAGCTTCTCTGTTAGAGATAATTTTCTAAGAACGAGCCTTGAGGTCAGGGGCTTGGCCTCTTGACTTGGGAGTCCCTGACGTCAGCAAGAGCATCAGGAGCTTCTGGGGGGGTCCTTAACAGGCCGCACATTTCCTCCAGCCCCTCTAGGGGTTTGCCTGGTCCTCCTGTGTTTTATACCTTCCCTCCGAGCAGGAGTCCCTCATGCCTGCGGTGGGCTTCACTCTGAAATTCTTCTCTGCCTTCTGTAGTTTATTCTTTTCTTATCAGTTGAGGATTGGATGCAAGGGAATGGGAAGAGAGAAGACAGATTCAAGGACTTAGTGAGCTTTATTTGAATAAAAAGTATTTGTTTCATAAGTTCCTTGATTCTGCTGAGAAATTGCATTTGAGTGCAGTGCGGGCAGATCTGAGGTTTGGGCGTGAAACGCACAAGGCACCTTCTGGGTGGGTGTCCTGGGTCTGCTGGGCTGGCAGGTCTTGATGCAGAAACAGTTTTCATTGATCAGCAAAACGGTGGAACCCATGGGTGGAATCCTAAAGCATCTTTATGGTCTGAAATGATGGGTCCCGGAGTCAGGTGAATTTTCTCCATGCAGGCTAGAGAGGAAGTGCTGTCTCTGCAGCATGCGGCGCTGGGGGTCCACGCTGCAGTTGGTGTGACTGCAATGAGATGTCGCGGTATAGTGGTGGCCACAGCAGCCGGCTCTGTTGGGCTGTGTCGGCAGGAGTGGAGATTCCCCAGAAAGTGGGTGATAGCTCCACTGCCCAGAGACTCCCAAAGCTCTTACTCTGGTCTGATTTACTTCTGGTCTGGCTTCCAGAGGGCTGGACCCTGGGGCAAAATCAGGTTAGATGTGGGAGTGGATGGGCTCGTGGTCAGGCGCTTTGCTGCCTTAGTGCTGGCTGCTGTGCGCAGAGGTGCGAGGTGGGGGTGGACACTGGGGTGACCGCGGCAGCCTGGGGACTGAAGGAGCTGCCTAAGGTACCCGAGGCTGTTGTCCAGGGCTGGGCAGGTGCGTGCAACCCCGTAGCCTGGGAGATGGGATTTCGGCTTGGGCCCCTGAGCCCAGAGGCTGTGGCCTCAGGGCCACCTCTTCCCTCTGCCCCTGGCCGGGCTGCCCCCGAGCAGGAGGCCCTGACCCCTGTTCCGCAGGGCCAGGCTCAGGGACGTTGCCCTGTAGGAGTTTGTGTGTGTTCAGAAAGTTCCCGAATGGTTGCAAAGGAATATGAGCGTATCCTGTAAGATAGGAATCTTAATTCCTAAATTACATATTTAGCAGATGGTCCAAAATAGCATTTGTAACGGCAACATTCAATTAGTGAGTTAAAAAAAATGTGTATTATTGCAGCATTCTCTGGGTTTTATTTAGAAGTTTCTAAATATAGTGCTATAAAAACATAGAAGCATTTCAAACTCTTGAGACCCACAGCTACCCTGAGCTCATCTGTTAACGAGAAGGCCGATGGCAGGGAGACCCTTTGACTTACCCCTGGAAAGCCAGGCTGTCAGAGGCTTCCCTGAGAGCCGTAACCCCCGCGCCACTCATACTCAGGAATTGTGGCATTTATGGAGTCCCTGGAACCCCGCCGGCGTGTCGGTGCTGGGTGGCTTGACCTGGGGTTCCCTGCTGTCCAGCTTCTGTCCCTGCCTCCCGTGGGCAGTTAGGGCAGGTGCCCCTGCGGCCTGGAGATGGGGGAAAGTGGTGGCCCACAGGCAGGTGCCTCCCTCCCAGAGCACCCAGCGCGGAGCACTGGGCACAGAGAACGCCCGCAGGAGCCGAGGGGGCCGCACTGCCGAGGGCTGGCCAAGGTCTGTGCCTGGAGCGCTGCTTCTCCGAGAGGAGGGAGAGCTGCTCAGCAGGTTCCTGGAGGCCCCACAGCCCTCCCTGGGAGGGAAGCAGGGGGCCCAGACAGCTGTCCCGCTGGGGCCTTGTTTCCAGGCTGCGAGGAGGTGGAAGTTTCCGCAGCGCAGAGGCGAGGAGAGCAGACTCCACAGCCCTGATCCCGGGGCTTGTCCGGAAAGCAGGCCTTCCTGGCCATCACGTGTTTACAGAGCGAGGCTGTGTTCAAACCCTCTCCGGGCTCTGCAGCCTTCAACAAAGAGCTTTTTAGACCTAAACACAGATGTTCATTTGAAAATGAAAAATCAAATTAAGCGGAACCAGCCTTTGAAAGTTAATGCCCTATAGCAAGGAAAACAAAGGCAGGAAAACACTGTGTTGTAAATTTCACTTAAATAACTTTTTATTTAAAATAAAGTTTTAAACTAAAAAAGTGTATTTAAAAGCCGCTTCTCTTCCTCTCTGTCCTCCAATGGAACATCTGTGCTCATTCTGACGCGATGAATGACACGAATTAAACGAAAGCCGCTGAAGTGCTCTTTTTACCATAATTGCACCTTGTTCGTTTCTGAGACACAGTGCGGGGATGAAATGCCAATTAAGCTGAGACTGTGAATCAGATGGAAGCTGAATGGTGGATTAGCACGGACAGAATCCCACCGGAACGCATTTGATGGAACCCCTCGAGTTGTTCTCACAGAAATTTTAGCACATATAATGAGCATTTCCAGCATTTGCTTTTATTTTAAAATGATTCATTTTGGGGGTTTTGGTCAGCAAGTTTTAAAATAGGTATTTTCTGCACCTGGGAGGGGAAGGGTGTCCTCTGTCCCCTGGGAACAGGTGAGGCAGATGAAGCGAAGGGGCGCTGGGATTCCTGCACTGCCATTTTGTGCGCCGTCGGAGGCGGCTTTGGGCGTTGCTGGGTGGGTGCAGCGCCAAGGTAGCAGATGCCACCTTCCAGTGCCCAGCTCCATCATAGCTGGGGTGGTCGCTGAGAGGTCGGTACTTAGGAAGTACCATTTCTGTCTCCTCCCTCTTCGACCGTCTGGTTCCTGGGCACGCTCGTCTAGGAGGTTGGGAGCCGTCCAAGGGCTGCGCCTGGCCAGTTCCTGTGGCGCCTTGTACAGTCCGCTGTGCTCTCGTTGGCCAGGGCACAAAAGGGCACCTTTGCTGGTGGTTTCCATTGGAGATAAGGTGATTTCGATAAAAGCTGAAACGTGTGGATTTTGAATCAGATCCCAAACAAACTTAATTTGAATTCATACCAGTGGGGAGAGGTGTTCCCTTGTTTTCTCCATCACTTTAAAAGTATTTGAGTGCCTTCTGCCTGCTCTTGACACATCAGTGACAAAATGAGCATATTTCCTCCTGGGAGAGACTGAGGAGGACACGGAAGTCCCTTCAGGTGTGGCAGGTGCTGTGGTGAAGGCTGGGTGCTGCTGAGGGGAGAGTCGGGGAGAGATCCTCCGTGTGGGGCAGACTTGAAAGGGCATCTCTGGGGAGGGGCTGGTGGGTAGAGACCTCGGTGAGGAGGGGCGCACCCTGGGTGGGCGGGTGCTGGCTGGGGAGCCTCTTGCCTCGGGGCCAGGAGCGCCGGGGCACAGGGGCGAGGGCTAGGGTGAGGGCTTGGGCCGAGAGCTCTGGAAAGGCATTCAGGGGCGCTCAGGGGAGGAGAGACGTGGTCTGGTTGACACGTTAATAGAATCAGGCTGGAAAAATAGAAGTCTCCTGGCTGCGGAGCAGAGTGCTTGTTGGCAGAGTGGACACGGTGGCAGCAAGGAGGTGTTGGGGCAGCAAGGCGGGCTGAGGGAGGGAGGGGTGGAGAAGGCCTGCTGCCCTGTCCAGGAGCCCCTCTGGCCTCCTGCCCTCTGCCCTCAGGAATCTCCCTGCTCCGTCCTCTCTGCTGTACTCGTGCCGCCTCAGGCTCTTGTTCTCTCCGCTGGGTGATGGCAGCCGCCTCTGGCCCGAGTTCCTGCCAGCGGTCAGACCCCCTAGCTGCTCCTGCTGACCTAACTGAAGACCCCCCGGCTCCTTGCCCTCCCTGCAGGGGTCAAGCACACGCCTTCCACATAGGGCCCTGATTGTGTCCTGGCCATGGTTCCCAGGTCCCTTCCCAGGCAGGTCTGACCCCTTGCTGGTGCTTGGTCCAGCCGAGAGGGCCTCCACCAGGAGTGCATTGGATGAGGAGAGGGCCTGGGGAGTCCCAGGAGAGCTGTGATGGGCCTGCGCTCGCCCGTGGGGACAGAGCCAGGCCCTGGGCCCAAGGGTGTGGGGTGACACGTAGCGCGTCGTGCAGCAGGGCCCTGGGCGCTAGTGCTCCACGCGCAGACAAGGTGCTAGAGCCTGTGTAGGGCTCTCAGGGGCTGTGACCAAGACAGCTTTGCTTTTTGCAGGATGCTTGAGGGGTGGGGCTGAGGAGGGAGGAGGGTGAGGCTTCTCAGGGAGGAGCTGGTGCTGTGCAGGCCCCTGCCCCCGACAGTGGAACGGAGCCTCGGTTTTTGAATGAGTCCAGAGAGGGAGCCTCCCAAGAACCACACGTAGAGCCTGGTAGGGGGCTGGGCCAGCGGACGACAGGACACTGCTGCCACCTCCGCAGTGGCCACATGCGTCATCGTCCAGGGCGATGGGCGGGTGGTGGGGCACAGGGGCGAGCTTTTCCCGGAACCAGTCAGAGAGCTCATGGAGAGAGGGGCCTGGTGGCCTTGGGTTCCGCCTTGGAAAGTGAGCAGACCCCAGGGCCAGCCAGAGGAGGAGCACTGCCGCCATGGCAGAGCAGTGGGGATGGGCTGGCCCAGCGGTCATGGCCGCGGGCATGTCTGTGGGCCTGACTGTGACCCTCCTCGTGGCCCTGCTTCTCTCCTCCCTCTCCTGCTCTGCTCTGGAGAAGGCCATGCTAGCTGGGAGGGCGGGGGACGGGAACGATGAAGCCACCAGCCATCCCATCTGGCCTCGCAGGCTGCTGACTTCGAGCTGGCCTGTGCTGGGGAGGCACAGGGTGGACTTCCCTACCTTGGTGCTGCCCATTTCTGAAATGAGCAGTGGTGGCCCGACCAGGCCGGCTGTGGGGTGAGGGGCAGCAGTGAGGGCTCTGGCCTGGCCTGTTGCTGTGTCACCTTCCTGAGCCCGGACACCTGGTGTGTGACTCTAATGCTGATTTCGACCCTTGGGAACGGAGTGCACATTTCCCTGGGGCCCTGAGGCCCTCCGAAACAAAGCGGCCTGTGCTCGGCCCCTCGCACTGGAGAGGAGGCCGCTGGGCCCCAGAGCGCGACCAGACCTCTGTGCCCTGTGTGAGCAGTGCAGATTCGGCTTGCTCACGCACAGATCGTTGATGTGGGATTTGGAAGTGACGTCTCCCGCGAGAGGCGTCAGGGGCGTGACGGTGCGTGTCTGCAGCACGCAGGTCATGGCGGCTGTGTTTCAGATGAAGAGGCCTCGACTCCTCCACCCCCTTGCTGGTCCGGGCCCTCCTCCGCGCCTGGCTCTCCTGCTGCAGGCACCTCGCTCGTGCACTGCGCCCATCTCTCCTGGACAGCACGGGCTTGCCGGGAGCTACTGCTGCGTCCTGTGGGCAGTGGTGACGGCGAAGGGCTGACCCAGTCTCTGAAGGCGCTGCCCTGGCGAGTGATCTGGTCTTCTGTGGTGGGCACTCCTTGGAGAAGTGGGGTCTGCCCCGGGGGCAGCATGTGTGCCCTGCCGGGCTCAGCCTCCTGTCTGTGACCCCAGATGCTGCCTGACCCTGCCGTGTGTGAGGCTAGGGAGACCCCCTCCTCCTACTTCCCCACGAAGTCTGGGACCGTCTCCAGCCTGCCTGGGCACAGACTCCGGGTGCGGGCTTCGGCTCCTGCAATACGCGCTGTGGACTCAGGGTGTGAGGGCAGCACGGAACCAGCATGCCGTCCTGCTCACTCGTGCTCACTGTCCGAGCTTCCTGCTGCCTGTGGCTGAGAGCTGGGGAGGTACTTGGCCCAGGGCCTCCCGGACTCTTGGGGGGACACCCCAGCTCGGGCTGGGAATAGTGGCAGGCATGGGGTGAGATCTCAGCCCGCCCTCTTCTCCTTTGCTCGTGCGTTGGTTCTTCCCAGCAGGACCTGTGTCCCACGTTTCTCGGTGCCATGTGCTTTGGGCCGAGGCAGCACACAGGCGCAGTCCGTGCCTTCGCCCCGCACCTGAACTCGTGAGGATCGAACGTGGATTGGCCTGGCTCCCAGTGGCCGTGAGGGCCAGTCTAGTTTACAGGAGCATGCAGCAGGGCCTACCGGTTAGTGCTGGCTTTGAAGCTTGATGGGGTCCCCCACCCGTGCAGGGTGGGGGTCTGGTGGTGAGGGGTGTGATGAGGGGGCTGCTATCCCAGCCCGAGGCGGGTGGCACGTTCTGGTCCTGAGGGTCACCAGTGTGATTGCTGCATGGGGAGCAGGGCCCTGCCTGAGCACTGGGATGAGGTGCAGGGCCCTGCCTGGGAGCCCACTGCCCCCTCAGCAGGGGTCTCTGGTCCCATCCTGCAGGTGGGCTTTCTGACCCAGAACGCAGGAGGCAGCCCCATCCCAGGGTGCTACCCTGGGAGCTGTGTCCAAGAGTGCAGAATGGACCCTGGCCTGTGTCGAGCAGGAGGGACAGACGTCCTGTCTCCTGTCCTCGCTCCATCCTCTTCTGGTGGGCAGACCCTTCCCATGGAGCTGGCGGGGCCCAACGAGTGCCCTCCACGCCCACCCTGGCAGGTCCAGGGCTCCATTCGGGCTCTAGCCGACCCCCACACCTGCTCCCCACCTCCTTCCCCTCAGCGGTGTTTGTTGCATGCGCTGCCGGCCTGGGCTGCCTGGGAGTCTGTGTGCACTCAGCCTTGTGGGCGAGCAGGTCAGAGCCCCTTGCCTTGGTTTGCGGACAGAGAAAAGGGGCTTTGTCTCTTGCTGCCCCATGATGGGGTCCTCCTCAGACTAGCTGGCCTCTTGCCTGCCACGAGGGGAAGAGGATGGCCTCCCAAGTGCCCTGAGTTAGAAGCAGAATTTGCCCGGCCCCTGTGACAAAGGACTATAAATCTTTTCCGATTAAAGGGGAATGAATTTCAGGGGGCGGGAAGGAGTTGAAAACAAATTGGCAGCACGTTCCCCACCCCCCCATCTTCCTTTTGCTGATGGGGAGAGTGGTTAATTAGGTGATTTTTCTTTTCCTCTGACACGTGCAAATGAGACTCTGTTAATAACTGAGCTGTTACATAAATGATAAAATTTTAACACCAATGTCAGCTTGTCAGGCGCGTCTGGAGAGTGGAGGTGAGCTCGAGGGAGCTGTGCCTGCAAGCTGCTCCCCCAGCAGATCATGGGGGCTCGGCCGTGGGCACTGAGCCATTTATTTCCCACCTTCCAACAAATCCCTCCAGGACCGGATTAATTATTTAAAAATGATAATAAAAACAGAACGAGTCTTCAAGATGCGGCTGTGCTATGCAGTCAGGACCTGAGGCCCAGGTGCGCGCGCCTCTTCTGGCTTGCACTCGGACTGAGGTCTGTCCCTGGGGGCAGCGCAGGCACATTCCTGAGTGGGGAAGGTTTTCGCTGTGCCACCCCCTCAGGGGTCTTCAGCCCTGAACCTGGAGTTCTGGGCCTTCAGTGGGGAGGCAAGACGGGATAGAGATGTGCGTGGTGGACAGGACCCAGAAGCAGCCTTGCCTGCGCTGGGTTCCAGCCCCAGGGAGCAGACATCCCCCCAAGGCAGGCTGCTGTATTGGGGTCTCCAAGTAACATAGGCACTCGCCCCTAGGAAATAGGGTTCTTGTTCTCAGAAGTGCCTGGCCGTTTGACATTCCTTTTAATCTCTTGTTCTACCCCAAAGCTGAACTCCAAAAAGACTTCTTTGTCCCACAGGGCAAAACAAAAAGTCAGAGAGCTAGGCAGGTAGCGCTGTCGGCTCTGCTCAGAGAAAGGCCCTGCCCTTGGACTTCCCCTCCTCCTCATCTTTCTTGCCAGTCTTCATTCAAAAGCTCCAGCCGGGCTGAGCCCCTGGGCTGCTGCCGCCAGAGACCTGCTTTAGTCTCCGGTTAGACTGTGAGCAGGTGACTGCCTGCCCTGGGCACCGTGCGGCCCCAAGTGCCGTGTGAGGGGAGGGCCGCGGGGCCTGGCCTGCCTGGCTGTGTGGCCAGGAGGCGTGGTAGCTCCTTGGGGGTGATCTCGGCCACCAGCCAGCCGGGCTTGGGGTCATCGCCATGGGCGGAGTGCCCCTTCCCAACCAAGCCGTGCCCTTGAGTATTTTGAGAAGGAAGGTCCGTTTTCTAGTTCAGGTTTCCGGGGGTTTCTGTCTCCCAGCCTGAACATCGGTCTCTGTCTGTACCTCCAGCCTGGCCTCCGGGTGGCCGATGTCCAGCAGAGTGAGGGTCGGCTGCTGCCTGCTCTGCAAATCTCAAAGGAGATTTCATTTTTTACATATATAGAGAAAACAGTCTTGAACGTTTTGCAGCTGGAAGGTAGCAGAGATTAGAAGTGTTACTTATCTCTAAAGCAGGAAAGCAGGCAAAAGAGAAAGGAATGCACTGCCTTTGAATGCTAATGAGTCCATGGCAGCTGCTGCCGGCTCTCCTTCAGGAACTGGGTGGGCATACGGCCCGAGCTCTGTGCCGGTGGCTAGGAAAAAAGGATGGCATACTAGGCCAGGGGATGTCAGCTCAGGGTCAGATAGTGGCCGGGGCTGCTTGAAGCCGCCTGAGCTCCCTGTTGCCTGCCCAGGAGCTGCATTCGATGCTCTTGTCCATCATATTATGGGCGTGCCTAGAAATCTGACGGCCCCTCAGCTCCTTAAAGGCAGCTCCAACTCTTTATCACACTCCTGGGCATCGGCATGCGCTGGGGTCCAGGGGTCCCGGTGCTCGGGCATCAGCATACGCTGGGGTCCAGGGGTCCCGGTGCTCAGGCATTGGCATGCGCTGGGGTCCAGGGGTCCCGGTGCTCGGGCATTGGCATGCGCTGGGGTCCAGGGGTCCCGATGCTCGGCCATCGACATGTGTCCGGGTCCTGGTGCTCGGCCCTTGGCCTGTCCAGGGGCCTGTTTCAGGGGTGCAGGTGCTCAGGGTCCAGGCCGCACATTGGGCCTGTGGAGTCAGGCAGCCACTCACTGGTCCTGACGACTCACTGCTGACCCCGGGTCCCTCTGCCTGGCCTTTCCTTGGCCACTTCCCTAGACAGTTTAACACATTTTGCAGCTCAGCCTTTGAGGTCCAGTTTGGGTGGTGTCTTCTCTGTCCTATTTATTTGATCCTTTGAGATCTTTTTTAAATTTAAGTACAACTGTCCTTTACCCTCTTCAAGCACCAAGAGAGTAAAACTTTTTACAGCTTACACACTTTTTCAGGGGAGATCCTCTTGAGTGATAACTCGCTTTGCTAACCTGCTGACCAGGGAGACCTCTCTCTCTCACACCCACACACCAGCTCATGCTCACAATGCACATGCACATGCCCTCGCTGTGCTCACACTCACATGCACTCATGCACGCACATACTCAGGCACTCTCTCACACACACTCACTCGGGTCTGCTCTGGGCTGAAGCGTTTGGGCGGCCCACAGGCCTTGGTAGAGGGGCCTTTGCTGAGGCCCCCGCCACCCCCATGCAGACGTGCTTGCTGGTCTCTGATTGGGCAGAGCCAAGAGGACGCATAGGTGTTGGTCTGGGCAGTACAGCCAAGTGAAGGGACTCTAGATCGTCTCAGGTCGGGGTCTGAGGGCGCCTTCAGAGGAGGGGCTGGAAGAGACGCAGCTCGACCATGGGTTTGGCACCATTCCTGCATCTGAGACACAGGTTTCAGTCGGTTCCGTCACACTTTGTTCCAGGAAAGTGTTGTGCTGGTCAGCGTGGCCTTTTTGTTGGTGGGGACTTCTGGGTGTGCAGCCCGTGCCGTGGCCGCTGCGGCCCTCGTTCCTGCTGCCGTTGCTGCCTGCTGCTGCGGCCCTGCCACACAGGCCCCTGCGCCCCCTGGACCCCCCGCCCCCCCCCGCTTCCCCCGTGCCCGCCGCACCCCCCAGACGGCCCCGCCCAAGGCACCCAAAGGCTCCTGGAGCCTCCTGGTCTCCCACCCTCATCACAGCCTTTGCCACAGCTCATTGTGTGCTCCCACGACGCCAAGTGTGGCTCAGGTATGGAGACTTACTCCCATTTTACATTTTGAGTAAATCAAGACTCAGAAGGGATGCCCAAAGCTACCCCAGGCTGCACAGCCAGGACAAAGGCAGCTGTGCCAGGTTTGGGGTCAGGCCTCAGCCTGGGTCTTGCCTTCCCCAGGGCTTCCCCAATGTCCTTGTGAAATGCCAGGTCCTCCCACGTGCCTGCCTTCACTCCCTGGCAGGTGCTCACCTGGGCTGGGGACGGCCCCACGCAGTTCTGTCCTCTCTGCCTCACCTCCAGGTGCCTGGCTGCCCACCTCTTCTCATGGAATTGAAGGTGGTCATCCTGCTGTGGCCGCCTCTTGAGACCAGCTTTTCCCCAGGCTGGGTCACGGCTGTATGAAGGCGTGGGAGGGAGGCCGCAGCCCTGACTCTGGCGGCCCCTCCTCCTTGTTCCCATTGTCGAGCTGACTTTGAAACACTTGCACTTTCTCATTTGCTGTCTTGCTTAGTCTCTTAAGTTTCTTGGGATTCTCCATAAGGAAGATGGTGCCACCCTTTTGCAGAGGTGTAGACAGAGGCTGCAAGGAAGAGGGGCACATGGCCGGGGCCAGGTGGGAGCGCTCAGACCTGTGTCCTCAACTCACCTCCATCCTCGTGCACCCCAGTCCCGCACGCTGCATGAGGAGTTGCTGATTTGGTTTGATCTCCTTTGAAGGTTGTGAGCTTGGAGACCTTCTCATATCCTGTGCTTTGGAAACTGAGGCCCAGAGCTGGTTGAGCCCCAGTGGGGAGCCTGTCTCTCCTTCTGGGCTCTCCCCCTCCTAACTGGTAGAGCGGGCATTTCTATCTTATGTTACCAGGCAGCGACAGCCGCTGTGGCTGACTGAATTCCTTCCCCGCCTAGAGATGCCCTCGGGGCAGCATGAGTAGGAGGGTCCCTCACAGCTGAGGAGGTGAAGCTCAGGGCTGAGGACCCCTGGGCGCCACCCCCCCCCCACCCAGCTGCAGGGCCTGAGGTGGACTGGAGGCCCTATGCCAAGCCCATGCTCCTGCTCCGGGCCTTTCTGTGAAGGTGGGGCAGGCGTGTCTGCCCCTCTGCTCCCTTGGCAGGGGGGTGGTCTAGGGCACCCTCAGGGAGCCGCCCATCCCCTGGCCCACTGCGGGGCTCAATCCTGAGACCGCGACGAGCCACCTGTCCTCTCGGTCCACTTGTGAGCTGGAGTTACCTGTTTGCCTGATACCTTTGCTTGGCTGGTGTTTTAGTTTGTAAACTTCCAGGACGTAATATACCAGGGAAGGAATAACTTTCGAAAGGTTGTTCATTAAGTTGCAAGCTTACAGTTCTAAGGCCATGATAGTGTCCCAACTAAGGCATCCAAGGAACGATACCTTGACTTAAGAAAGAGCTGGTGAAGTTTGGGTTTCTCTCTTGGCTGGGAAGGCACACAGCCACTTCTGCTAGTTTCTCTTCGCATTTCATAAGGCTCCCCCTGGGCATTTTCCTTCTGCATCTCCAAAGAGCTCTGTCTACACTAAAGCTTTTTCCAACATGGCCCCACCTTGTATGGGTAGAGACGCATCTCCATGGAAACCACCTAATCAAGAGTTACCACCCACAATAGGATGGGTCACATCTCCATGGAAGCAGTCAAAAAAAGATCCCACCCAGCAATACTGAATGAGGATTAAAGGACGTGGCTTTTCTGGAGAGGTGCAGGACAGTTTTAAACCGGCAGAGTTGATGATCATAGCATGCCCCCTTTTGCCCCCTTTTTGGCAGCTGCAGCCCTCCAACTGAGCATGGGTTTCAGGAGCAAGGCTTTTCTTCTCTGCTGTCTACTAAGGAACTGAGCATGCACCATGGCGTGTGGCACTGTCCTGAGAAGATCTCCACCACGGGGATCCTTTTAGAGGTGCTTTTGTGACCCGCACTGAGGCCTTGTGGGAGTGCAGTCCCAGGCCAGGTGTTCTCCTCCCAGTGTCCGCGCAGAGCAGAGATGGGGAAGGCCAAGAGGGGCTGGAAGTGCAGGATACAGAACCCTGTGAAAGAGCGGCTTGCAGAAGGACATGGGCTCTGCAGAGTATTGAAGCCAGAGCAGGCTCAGGTCCTGCTGCAGAGCTTTGTGTGTCTGGGGACTGTCCCCAGGTGGCCAGGCCCTGGGGACCCCACTTCTGTCATTCCAGTGCACAAGAAAGCCTGGACCTTTCCCTTGCTTTGCACCAGGAGGACAAGTCCTTTCCTTTCTGAGGCTAAGGCCAACCTTGTGATGGGCAGGTGTCCTGGGAGGCCGTCCTGTAGCGTGGTCTTTGGGCTGCCCAGGACAGGGCTCCTTCTCACCAGAGCTAGCAGCCTGCCCAGCTTCCCGCCCTGTGGTGGTGTTGATGGGCAGCTTGGCCGGTGGTGCGTGCTTACTCTTCCTGTGGGCTCTAAGACGTAAAACGGTTAGATCTGAGGGTTAGCAGCTAGACTGCTGCACCTCTGCTGACCCTCCCTTCGCTTTCCCTTAACATCCTCTCTCCTCCTTCCCTTTCTGGGAACACAGGCCTTTGGGTGAAGATCCCTTGCTGGCTTCTTTCTTTAGCTGCCGTAATTAATTCTTGACTGGCCAGTGACTATGCTAGAAATGCCACTTGTCCCCTTCCCTTGGAAATCCTCACCTGCATAGTCGGCACCTCCAGCTCTCAGCTCTTGCCCTGCCTGTGCCCGGCTCCCGCGCTGCCCAGGCCGCAGCCCCTGTGTGCGACCCATGCCTCTGGGCATCCCTCTGCAGGCAGGTTGTTGAAGGACCCGCCCTTCCTGGTCCCTTTTCTTTTTTAGTGGCAAGCAGTTTCGTTTATATCGTCTCTCCAGTCAGTAAATGATCATGTCGCCTTCTCTTTTACCACCCGCTGCGCTGTCAGTTTGTGACCTGGGAAGCTGACTTGGTCTGCTTTAGTTTCTCTTCTGTCATTTGACCTTAAAGAAAGGGTGTCCGTCGTGCCAGGAATGTGTGCTTTTTCTTTTCTTTTTAAAAAAATTTTTCCAAAGATACTTAATATACAATATTTTTTTGCTATTTATTGATTTTTCACTGGGAGGCATTAGCTTTCCCCTAATTTTTTATTGAAGTGCCATGTTCATCCCACAAATGGCCAGTGAACTCCCCTGTGTGCCTGGGGCGTAGGTGCCCCTCGTGCCATTCCAGCTGCTCCACCCCTTCCCTCGCTTCCATCACCATTGATGGGTTTCACGTGATTGTGATCGTCACATAAATGGAGCCGTGCAATTTCATTTGCATAGAATAACATAAAATAGGATGTGTTGGGTTTCCTTTCTTCCCTCCATCTTGAAAAGTTTCATCCCAGGTTGTGGATGCTGCAGTGGCTTGGCATGGGTGCTATTGACCATGCTCCCGGGAATGTGCCGCACGGTTTCTGAAGCCATTCTGTCGTTGGGGGGCACGTGGGCAGCTTTCAGTTTGGGGCTGTGTACTGACAGCGCTGCCGCGGACGCTGGCGCCTGCCTCTTGTGAGCACGCATCGCGTCCACGTTAGATGAGTCCCTGGGGGTGGAGTTTCTGGGTCATAGGATACACCTTGGCAGAGCACCTTCCGAAGCTGGTTGCACCAGTTTCTCCTCTTCTCGCCACAAGGAGGGTCCGATTGCTCTCCATTCTCACCAACGCTTGTCAGACTCTTGGGGTAACCGTTCCGTGGGTGTGCAGTCGTCTCATTTGGCTTTACGTTGGGTTTCCTGATGAGTCCTGCAGTTGAGTGCCTTTCCACCTGTCTCTTGGCTGTATGTACATCTTTTTTGCATTGTGCCTGTTAAGTCTTTTGCCCATTTTTTCCCCATTTGTTTGCTTTTTTCTTACTGATTTGTAGGTGTGTTTTTATATATTCTCAGTATATATATATATATATATATATTGCAAATGTTTTCTCCCTGTCTGTGACCTACTTTTTTACTGTCTTGATGTTTTTATGAATTGAAGTTCTTTTTATCCATTTTCACCTTTATGGTTCTCTCTTCTTGTGTCCTGCTTAAAAAATTGTTGATTGCTTAGGTCATAGAACTGTTCTCTTTGAAAAGCTTTATTGTCGTGACTCTCACCTTCAGGTGTGAAGTTCACCCAGAATGTGTGGTGGGAGGCCTGGTTCAGGAGCAGTGTTCTTCCCGCTGGGCAGCAGGCGTCCTGGGCCACTTGTTGGAAAGACCCCTGACTCCCTTGACCTTTCCCAGTCAGTTGGCTACAGATGGGTCGGCCTGTGTCTCTGTTCTGTTCGTAGTTGATGAGTCTGTCCGAAAGCCTTTGCTTCCTTCTGATGACTGTAGACTGGGCCTGGGGGCCTCCAGCATCTGATGCCTACCAGCCAGACGTTCGAGGTGTTTCATGGTGCAGGGAGGGACCGACCTGTGAAGTGCTGTGCATCAAGCTGCTCAGGTGAGGACTTAGGGTGACGTGGGTCCCTGTGGAGTCAGTCGGCGGCTTCGACAGGAGCAGCTTCGTGTCCTGGTGTGGGCCAAAGCCTGAGGAGTGTGGGCTTGAGATAGGATGGGCAGTGAGGGCAGTGAGGCTGCTGGCTTGTTCACTTACTTCCTTGTATTTTATGATTGCTGGGAAGAGGGCCAGAGAAGTAGGGTGGTATCCGGAAGGGAGATGTGGAGTCAGCAGGGTTTTGTTTTCATATGGAAGATGTTGAGGCATATTTGCACAGTGGTGGAAATGATCCAGAAGAGAGAAGAGAAGTTCTGGAATTTTGCCCTTCATTAAGCAGAGGAGTGGAATCCAGCAGTTTGCCTAAGCTGGGAGCAAGGGCAGTTCATGCCCCAGCAAGAGGGAGGGCAGAGCCCCCGGCTCAGCTGTGGGTAGGTGGGTGGGTGCAGGCAGCATCACCTCTCAGGGGAGATCTCTTTTGTTGTTTCTGTTTTCTTGGTGAAGTGGAAGCTGGTCTCACCAGCAGTGAGTGCAGAGAGAGTGGCATGAAGTAGCTGTCACGAAGTCATATGCTGAGCAGTCTGGGGAGTGCGTTGTGTTTGCCAGGCAGCAGGCTGTGCTGCTCAGGGTTTGCTGTCGTGAATCTAAAGTGAAGCCGGTCAGCATGACAATATGATTTTCTTAGCTGTGTCTGTCCATCCTGGAGCTGGGTGTGTGTGCAGAGTTGGAGTTCAGCAGCTGTGGGCTTTGTCAGCTGATGACATTGCAGTGAGGAAAGGACAAAAGAGGAGGATTTACTGCAGCTAACACTGGGATTTTGAGCCAGGCAAGGAGGGAGGGACAGCATGAGGCCAGAGGTCCTAGGGCCTGCAGGTCCCAGGGGCTGGAGGCCCGAGGAAGTTGGGCCAGGAGGGAGAAGGGACGATGGAGCCATCCCAGGGTTGCAGTTAATGGGAAGAGCAGAGTCAGACTTGCTGAGGTGGGCTGTGGGCAAGGGCATAGGAGACCAGAGGCCAAGGAAGTGGCTGTTGAGAGCAGCAGGGTTATGTGGGAGAAGGGCTGTTGAGAATGGCAGTGAGCCAGGAGCCAACCGTTTTAAGAAATTAGGGCAAGTCTTCTTGGTTCTAAAAATATATTTAGCATTGAATCGCATCTTCCTACTTCTGCCAGCTGTCACTGATGGAGCAGGCTCCCAGCACTTGCCCTTCCCGCCTGCCTGGCCTTCTGCTGGTGCTGTTTCTCTGCCACTGGCGCTGCTGTGTCCTGCCAAGCCCACAGGGTTGACCTGGAGGAGGGGAAGTCAGGCTGCGGCTCCCTTGCTGAAAGCCCCTAGTGGCCTCAGAGCCAAGCCTGCTCCGTTTTCTTTTCTGTCCCACCAGTCTGCTGGCCTCTCTGCTGCCTTCACACACACGTGGGCACAAGCCTGTTCAAGGGCCTTTGCACATGCAGGCAGGATCCTACCCCAGGGCCTTTGCACACAGACACGATGCTACCCCAGGGCCTTTGCACATGTGGGCGCAATCCTACCCCAGGACCTTTATGTTCACTGCTCCTCTGTCTGAAGTGCTTTTGCTCCAGACAGTTCAACATCGATTTCCTCACTTTCCTTTTTGTCCTTCTCAGTGAACCTTCCATCCCCCGCCCGCCCCCGTAAAGTAATGACATTACCTTCCAGTACATTTTTGTCCCTGTTCTCTGCCATCTTATGCTCGGTAGCTCTTATTCCCAATTTTACACAGTATAGATTTGGCTCATGTGTCTTGTTTGGTTTCTCCCTTCCCCCGTGAATGCAGGTGCCGCAGGGCTGTAGCCTTTTTGTTCGTGGCCATATACAGTGCCTGACATGTCCTGAGCATCAGTCAGCATCCCTGAGTGGGGAGTGGACATGCGATTCCACTCCATTCAGTGTCAGGATGGGTGCTGGAGCCCTCAGGGACCTGCCTGTGGCTGCGCCCTGCTCAGCGCCCTGGGACAGCTCCCAGTATGTCTGCAAAGGGGTCCAGTGAGTCAGAGCCAGGAAAGAATGAGCAGATGGAGCTCGCCCATGGATAGGTGTGTTTGCACAGCCCTGGCAGGCCTGGTCCTGCCTCAGCCATGCCCTCCGGGGTCTTTGGCTTCCCATGAGCTCCACCCTCTTTCCCGAGGTGGGGCCTTTCTGTGGTCCATCTGTACTGTGGTCCGTCCACGTGGCTTCCAGGTCCTGGGGAGCACTTTCTGGGATGGAGATTGTTCACCCTGTGCCTTTGCAGCTGATGGAGGCTGCCCCTCACTGTAACTGTGGCCCTCAGCTCTCCTGTTCTCCTTGGGCCAGCCAGGAAGGGGGTTCACGGACAGCTCTCTGTGCCGCGGGGCTAGCGTCACTGGTTACAGGGGCAGATGAGACGGAGGCGCTGTCCTCAGGGAGCCCATTTCCTCGGCCAGGTTTGCTGTGTCTGCTTCTCCATTTCCTGGTAGTTTTGTTCCCACACCTGGAAGGAAGGAGGTAGGGAGGGAAAGGGATGTCAGCATTTCTTTGTGTACGGTTTGATTACAAAAGGAGTACGATCTCATTTAAAACATTTGACAGTGTAAGGGAAAAAAAAAAAGAAAAATCAGAACAAAAGATTTCCTGTAATCCTCTCCCCAATGAAAACCACCAGGAACGTGTTGGTTTCACGTCTTTGTGTCTTTTATGCCATATGCACTATTTGGTGGGTCTTCTTACTTTAATCTTTTGGGAACATTTTCTATATTAAATATCCTTTTAAAACATAGTTTTGTGGGGCTGTAAACTGCTGTCTTGAATGCATAATTAGCTAAGTTCTTGTTAGGTATTTAAATTATTTTTGCATTTTTTACTATAATAAATAATTTTCTGGTTAATATACACATTCTCAAATAGTTGATTGCATCCCTGACGATTTCCTTAGGATGCATTCTTATAAGTGGAATTGTTCAAAAATATGTACATTTTTAAAGAATCCAACAATTTCCAAATATCTCATTTGGGCCAAATGCTTTCATATACATGATCTTGTTTAACATACAAAAAAATTCCTTCAATCTTCTAGATGAAAATATAGGAGAAAATCTGCATGAATTTTTAGATACTATACCCAAATCTTGGTCCATGGAAAAAAATTGATAATCTTGCCCTCATTAAAATGAAAAAACATTTTCTCTGTGGAAGGAACTATAAGAGAATAAAAAAAACAAGCTACAGCCTGGGAGAAAATACTTGCAAATCCATATCTGATAAAGGACTTGTATCTACAATATATAAAGAATTTTAAAAACTGAACAACAGTGAAACAAAGTCTAATTTAAAAATGGGTAAAAGATCTGAACAGATACTTCACCAAAGGATATATGCAGATGGCAAACACACAAAAATGCATATGGCAAACACACATCATTTGTCACTCAGGAAATGGAAATTAATACCACAATAATATAGTCATGAGAAGGACTGACAACTAAAACAGTGACAACAACAACTGGTGACGGGGTTGTGGAACAGCAGGAACTCTCATTCTTCGCTGGTGGCCGTGGAAAGTGGTGCAGCCACTGTGCCAGACAGTTTGACAGTTCTTACAGAGTTAAGCTCGGCTTAACATCTGCCCTACCAACTGTACTCCTGGGAATGTACCCAAATGAGTTGCAAACTTGTGTCCCCACAAAAAAACCTGTACACAAATATTTCTAGCAGCTTTATTCAAAGCATCCAAACGACCCTCAGCAGAGGAAAGGATAAACAAACTGGTGTATCGCACGGCAGCACACTGCTCCGCGGTAAGGTGAGAGGGGCTGCTGGTCCACGTAGCAGTGTGGGTGAACTGCAGATGCATTCCGCTGAGTTAAGGAAGCCACACCCAGAAGGTGGCCTGTGAGTCCATTCAAGTGACCTTCTAGGAAACGCAAAGCTGTAAGGCTGGAAAATGGGTTAATGATGGCGAGGTGTTGAGTTAGAGGAGTGATGGACTGCAGAGGGACGCGTGGGGAATTTCCGAGGCAGAGTAACTTCCATACAGTTCTGGTGTGGCGTGGCCGTGACTCAGTGCTTGCCCACACCCACAGAGCTCATCATCCCAGAGCAGAGCTAGAGCACAGGCAAGCAGAGAACATCCCCTGGGGATGTCAGAAGGCCCTGGGATGGAGGACGCATGCGACAGACGCATCTCTGAGTTGCGAAGGTGCAGCATCACCATGCTGACGGGTGGGGTTTCTGAGTCACTGGAAAGTATTTTGACAGGAAAGTGAAGCTGAAGACCAGAGGACCATGTGTAAGCGCTGTCCCCAGGAAGGTAATGCCATCTCTCATGGGCTGTGGGGGGCAACTCTGAAGCACTTTTTGCGTGCATATACTTGAGCGGGACAGATCCTTGAGTATGTGGCTGACGGTGGGACCAGGTTCCCCCGTTGGAGAGGAAAACAGATATGCCCAGGAACACTGGAGGGGATGCTGACGTAGTGAATTAGTGGCAGAGAAGTCAGTACAAGTTCCTCTGTCGCTTAGTAGAGCTACCAGTGGGTGGCTGCAGAAAGAGAGGTGGTAAGCATTTGTGGGCTAGTCCCTGCACATTACCCAGGAGCCGTCCTGCAGGGAGAGGAGTCAGGGCTCCTTGAAGGTGCGGTGTGGCAGGAGCAGTGCAGGATGGAACCATAGAGTGAGGAAGTGCTCGAGCAACAGAGGGATGGGGCGCCTCAGAGGGACCCAGGAGCCATCCAGAAACACTGGGGCAGTCTGAGCAACACGACAAATAATGTAGCATGAAATTATAGCCAGAGTGTAAAATAAAGAGGCATGAATCCATGCTGATAGAAGTAAATGATTAAATGCAGAGCTAAATGGGGAGAAGAGAGCGACGCTCCTTTTGGAAGAGCTCACCCAGCGGAGCTTGACCTGAAGGTGAGCTGCACCTGGGAACTTGCTCCACGGACTGGAGTCTGGAGAAGGAAACCAGGGGCTTTGTAGCCATGTGCTGAAGCTCACGTCCCCAGAGCCCTATGGGAGGGCAGGAGGGGTACCCTGCACCTCTGCTGGCTCTCCAGAAACCCACCCCTGCAGTCCGGACATCAGAGACCTCAGGCATTCCCCTCTGTGGAGCCGTCTGCAAAATACCTGACCAGACACCTCAACCCCAAGAGACGAACAGCGAGGACGACTGAGAGGCTGGCCCAGGTCTGGGAGGGTCAGGAGGCGTCCTGTGGGGCTCCGGGACCAGGAGGAGGGCAGCCGTGGGACACCGAGGAAGCCCAAGAGTCTGGGGCGCAGCCACTGACC
The DNA here is from genome assembly GCA_004026745.1 of Myrmecophaga tridactyla. NCBI lineage: Eukaryota > Metazoa > Chordata > Mammalia > Pilosa > Myrmecophagidae > Myrmecophaga > Myrmecophaga tridactyla. Next base: position 2,477 of record PVIY010038230.1, on the reverse strand, counting down.
ACACATCAGCCTGGCCTCTCAGCCCTGATGGAGTGTCCTCTGGGGCCGGGATGCGCGCACGTCAGCACTGACAGGCCCAGGGCCACACTGTACAATCTTGGCAGCTTTTCTGTGAGTCTGAAATTATTCCAGATAAAAGTTTATTTTTAATGTGAACCTCTGAGGTAGAGGTTATCATCGTTTTGCAGCTGGGTGTTGGAGAACCTGCAGGAACCGGTCCTCTTGACCGCTCAGCCCCCCTCCCCGTGGACCCTGCCACCCCTGCTTTGGCACCCCCGCAGAAGGACCTGCCCTGTTCCGTCAGTGAAGCCTGCCGCCCAGGGCTTCGTGACCACGTGTGTGTCTGGAGAAGAGCGGCGGCTTCTTGCCTGTGAGATTAAAGCTGCAGCAGCACGCCCTTGAAGGAGGGGAGAATGCGCTCTCAGATGTTTCCTGTCTCACTTCCCACCCGCCTGCACCCGGACGTCCCTCCGGCTGGCAGGAAGCAGAGGTACTTGGAGATTTTTTCTCTTGCTCTTTGGAGCAGTTGCTGGCCCCCGCCAGGGTCCTTTGGCCAGGTAGCCCCCAGTATGGGGGTTTTAGGGCACCTGCACCTGAGCTTAGACCAGCATTTGCTTTATGAAGCAGGCGTGATGATGTCCTTATGCATTGACAGCTCGCTTTTGAAACTTGGGCCTTTGAAGATGTGCCCCTGAGGCAGCGTCTGAGGAATGCAGCCTCTGGTTGGAGTGGGGTGCCATGTGGAGGCCCTGCTTGCTTTGCCTGGCTCTGGTCCCGACTCTGCAAGGCTCTCTGTCCGTCCCTCCTCACTGCTTTCTCTCTGTCCATATGTGCTGTCGCAGAGTTCTGCCCCTCCCTCAGACCTCACGGGGAGCCCATAGCTGTCTGCTGGGCAGACTGTCCCCCACGGCAGGCCCCCTCCCTTGGCCTGGTTGGGGTGGGGCTTGGTGCACCTGATCCCCCAGGCATGTTGGGGCGTGGAGGGGAAGGGACGGGTCCTGCCCCGCAAGTGAGCCAGGGGCTCTCTGCTGTGGGCTTCCATGCCTCGTGACGGCCTGATGCCCACCCTCGCTTGCCCCTTGCTTTGTGCCTCTGCCTTTGTCTCATTGGTAGGCAGGCTTTATGCCCCGAGCTCATGGGAGGGCCAGAACCGAGGCTCACTGTGTGTGGACTTCGGAGAAGGCTCATCTCCATCGCTTTTCCTTCTCAGCGGGCTGAGATGTCCTTTGGCGTGGAGTAGAAGAGCTTCCTTCTGACCTTCCATCTTTCCGTCCATCCCTCTAGCCATTTGTTATTTGCTCAGTGAGGTTCTTTACTGAGCATCTGCCCTGTGCTGAGCACAGCACCCTGCGTTGCATGTGCTCTGCCACATGCGTGATGGCAGTGCCGCCTCTCTTCCGGCTCTGGCTACTGCTGTGGCTTATCCTCCGTCTGCCAGTAAAGGCCTCCAGGAACCCAGATGAAAACCCTGCCTGAGCCCCAGATGCATCCACCGCTGGCAGGAGGAGCCCTGCAGAAGACCGTGGAGAAGGCGCTGCAGGTCACGGAGGGGTTGAAACGCGAGGGGCTTGGCAGCTCCCAGGGCAGAAGGTACAGGGTAGGGTGGGAGCCTGGAGAGGGCCACGGGCCAGAGTGTGCGGGGCCTGTACGGCCTGCTGTCTGCTCGACTGCCAGACCCCTGGGCTGCCCCGGCCCTGCCTCCCCTGCACTCCTGCTTGGTGGGCTCTCGGCGAGCAGTCCTGGGCACCTCTGCCCCTTTCAACCCTGTGGCTGTGGGGGATGAGGAGGCACAGTTCCCCTGTGACCTATGACTCGACAGGTGGCACTCAGCACACAAGGGCTGAGCCTCTTGAGTAGGTTTAGGTAGAGGAACCCCAGACGCCACCTGCCACCTGCTGCACCCCAGCCCAGGTAATGAGCAGACAGGCCCCGTGTGCCCCCTCATCCTGGCCCCGCCCCCTTCGCTCAACCTGGCATCTCTAGTCCTCTGTGTGGTTTTTTGGTATTTTTTGTGTGTGTGGTTCTTGCCCAGCCTGCTGGGTGCATCTCCCAAGCTCGGGGAGTGAGCGATGGTGTACGGGCAGGTCCCTACATCTATCATCCGTCTCAGGGCTGCCCCAGCTCCAGCACATGGCACCTCTCTCTCTCACGTGTCCTCGGCCTGCAGGATGCCAGCTGGGTGTGCGTTCTCTTGGGGTCCTGGTGTGAGCACGCCACGAGCATCTGCTTGCCTAGGAAGGATGGTCAGAGCCAGCCCTGGGCAAGAGACCTTGTCCTTGTGGGTCCACAGAATTCTTGAGCCGTTGCCTGGCGTGCATTTGATGTCGGACGCCGCCCAGTCACTGGAGACCTGAAGAAGATGATGAAGGCTCTCTCGGTTTCTCCAGCGCGCCCTCCTTCTGGAGGCGTCCCTATGCCGGGTGGGGAAGGCCTGATATCAGCCTGGGGCTGACGTGCTGCCCGTCGCCTGGACCCCT
>PVIY010038229.1:0-24058 GCA_004026745.1 Myrmecophaga tridactyla | reverse complement strand
ACGAAATGTAGTCTGGTCTTGAAGATGATTGTGTAATATATGGTTTTCACAATGTGAGGACGGATTGTGAAAACCTTGTGACTGACACTATTTTTATCCAGTGTATGGACAGATGAGTAAGAGCATAAAGACAAAAATAAATAATAAGAGGGGAAAGGGGGAGAGATGGGTTGGATGTTCTTTTTTCTATATCTTTATTTTTATTTTTATTGTTTCAGGAGTAATAAATATGTGTGAAAATAGGTTATGATGATCAATGCACAGCTATATGATTATACCATGAACACTGATTGTATGTTTTTGATGATCATGTGGTATGTGAATATATCACAATAAAATTGCATTTTAAATAGACAAACTGAATGATACATGTGCTGGAGAAAATGTGGAGAGACACTGTTGGTAGGGAAGTTGAATGGTGCAGCCTTTCTAGAGGGCAGTGTGCTGGTTCCATAGGAGGCTAAATATATGGTTGCCATACGATCCTGCAATACCAATATTAGGTATACAGGTGGAAGAACTGAAAGCAGGGTCAGGAATAGATATTTGCACACTGATGTCCATGGGAACAATATTGGAATGGATGGAGGTGGCCATAAGTACATTGATAAGGAACAGAAGAGAAAACTGCAGTGCATACATATGAAGGAACGTAGAGCAGCTTCAAGAAGGAATGAAGCTGTAAGGCATGCAACAAAGTGACTGAAACTTGAGGACATAATGTTGAGTGAAATAAGCCCATAATGAAAGGACAAATGTTGTATATTGTATGTCCTGGTTTGAAAGAATTATGTACCCTAGAAAGGCCATGTTTTAATCCTGATCCATCTCATGGATGCAACCATTTCTTTTAATTCCTGAATAGGGAGTGAGATCTTGTTTTTCTGTACAGATTAACATAATACCCTGATACATTCCATACTATTTTGGGAAGAAAATAAAAATGAGTTTGGAAAATCCCCCTGAGGAAATGGGGGAAAGTGTTGAAGTATTAAACTCTCCCATCTGGGGAATTTCCAAATTATCTCAATCTTAAAGCGTGACCTTATGAAAATTATTTCTCCAATGGTGATACTAAATCTACTTATAATTATGCCTAAGAGTCACACTCAGAGAACTCTTTTGTTGCTCTTATGTGGCCACTCCTTAACAAAACTCTGCAAAAACTCACATTCCTCCCCATCGTTTCCGGTATGTATGACTCCCATGGGTGTGTCTCCCTGGAAACAGGATATGACTCCCAGGGATGAGCCTGGCCCTGGCATCATGGGATTGGAAACACCTTGTTGACCAATATGAGGATAAGAAATGAGGCAAAATTCCGTTTCAGTGGTCAAGAGATTTTAAATAGAGTTGAGTTGTCATGTTGGAGGATACTCTAATTCAGACATCAGTCAGATATTAAATATTCCGACTGTATGCCAAGCCACCTCCAAAAGTATTCCTTAAAATCCTAAAGGAAACCCTGGACTCAAAGTAAGAATCTAAGAAAGCTCTTTTCATTAAGTTTACTTTTTTCAGAAATTATAGGACTCCAAATTGTTACTATCTGAGATAAGCTCTGAAACCCAGAAATAACAGTTTCTGAAAGGACATCAACCAGTATTTTTCCTTACCAGGTAAGGTCAACATCCTTTTCCAGGGTGAAGGTAAAATGGTCATTGCCAAGATTTCCTTGCAGATTGAGAGAATGATCAAATGAGAGATGGAGGTGTAACTGTAAAGTAGAATTTAACAACTGATTGTGGCTACTGACTCGTATAGATATGTCACAACATTTATATTTTCTACTATGTTAGAATAGCCGCAATGAAAACATGAAACTGTAGTCATCTTTTAGCCTTGATATTTGATAATTATTGCATACCTATAGAGCTTTCATCATGTGACCATTTGATTGTAAATCCTTGTCACTGACACTCCCTCTATCCAGGGTATTGGCAGATGAGAATTAAAATAAAGACATGTAGAAGAAATAATAATAATGGTAGACTGGGAATAGTGGGAAATACTCATATGTAAACTATGGAGAATCATTATAGTATTACTTTCATCAGTTGTTAAAACCATTAACTGCTGTTAAAAGAAAAGTAGAGTTACAAAAACAGAGTTGTCATCAATTGCAAAAAAACTCTCCACAGCCATACACGTGTTGATGGTGGGGTGGTTTATATCAGTCTGTATTTTATGTGTAAGTTTTTCTTAAACCACAACTTCTAATAAAATAAAAACATCAAATAGAGCATCGATGGTTGAAATATACAGTTATGAATATTTAAAATTTCCATCAAGTGGAACTCAAAGAAAAATTGCTGCAATAGAAAGCAAACTGGAATCCAGAAAAAGACATTAGAAAATAAAACAAATTTATATTTGTAGATTTTAGCTTAATATTGCAGCTGTTTCAAGTAAAGCATTCCCTGCCATCATTTTTCTTTCCTACAGCACAACAGAACTTCTCTGCTTAATTCTAGTGACTCTTTTGTTCCACTGACTTTGTTTCCACCCAAGGTAGCAGAGAAAAGGAAAACCATCTTTTCAAAACTTAGAGAGATGAAACAGATCAATAATATGAGTTTGCATGATTCATATCAGAGCCATATCATTACATTGAATACCTCTGAGGAGGATGATCTGAATTTGAGGGAAAATGAGAAGGTTGACAGTGGAGGAAGAACACTAGGACATGCTGTCCATGACCATCTCATCCAACATTTGAACGCTGTCCTTTGCTTCTATTTGAAATTCAGTTCTCGGCATGCATGGAAGGACTCATTCTTCCTATGTATAACATACATGCCCTTTGAAACCGGCTACATTTTTATGGTGCATTCTTAGTTGTAAGGACTCTGCTACTGCTTTCTACAGTGTATGAATTTAAATCGTGTTCCCTATTTCTGACAGTCTTTATTCTGACTTCTACTACTGTTGACAACAAATCTTCCAACAAAAAGCATGCATCTCTTTTGTATGACTTAAATTTTGCATGGAAAGGTCTCAGTAAAAAAAAAATATTGGATGTAATCAATGGAATACTATTAGGCATAGCATGTTGACTCAAAATGAGTCTTTTCCTCCTTCCATATGACATAACATTGAAAATTTGAAGATAACAATCAAATCCCCTATTGCTGCTGGAAAAAATAGTATTATTTAACTCTGAAACATGGTGTTTATCTCTCACCATGATTTCTCAAAATTTCTTTTGCAGATATCTAAGTTGTAATGACTCTTTAACATTTTCCTTCAAACAAAACACAACACTGCACTTTTTTCACCAATAGCATGCAGTTTGATTTTATTTTGTTTCCACACACAGATTATTCAAGAATAAAATTAAATTTTTGGTGAGAATAAATCTATTCCCTCAATTCAGATCAAATCATAATCGTTATCACTTAATTTAATGGTTCTTGAGAAGAATAAAGTTGTTCTAACAAACCTAGGAATATCTTTCATCTGAGAAAAAATTGGAGTTGCTGGAATGGTAATAGAAGTAAAGTTTGAAGAGTTGGTGTATATGGCAGAGTAGTAGCAGTTTCCATTACTCACTCAGAAAATGCTCTACAAGGTATGTTTTCTTCAGAACCTGTCTACAATCTGGGTGTGTTGGAAAGAAAACAGGAAGTCTTTGGAAATTTTGAAAGACATACACTCGCCCTTCCTCCTGAAGGACACTCAAGTGTAAGTAAGTTTGGCATCCCACATGGCATCTACCTGATATGGCGTGACATGGATAAGGTGGACTAGCCCTTAACTGGCATTTCTCCCTCTTACCTGTTTGTGATCCTCTGTTGGAAAGGATGGTGAACTAACAGGTGCATAAGTAATCAATACTTATTGGAAGAGATTCTTACTACCTGAATTGCAGAAAATGTTGCATTTGCCAATCTAACATTAATGGAGTCTTCTTGATTATACAATGTTCCTGAGGAGAGCAGAAGTATCATATTTTCTGGTTGGAATGTTTTCTAAGTGTTTTTTTTTTTCATTCAGTTATTTTTCTAGTTGAGAGAAATACCACTAGCTTCATCAGAAATGTTGAGAGTATATGCTTATTAAATTTCTTCACAATATTTTTTAGAGATTTTTATTGGAAAAGTTTTCTGCTTAAAGAAAATGAGTAATGTAAGTAAATTATTAGATACAGGAAGTGATTGCAAATGTGTGGAGTTTCCTGGATAAGATTATGGGAATTGATAGATGAACATGTTGGAAGTGAGACCACAATGATGCTGTGTACTTTGGATAAATGTATAAAACTAGTGCATGTTTAGCAATGGCAAGGTATGATTCACAATATATACTTCATAGTCATCCCTAAAGAAAGTGCTTATGAAAGGGTTTTAGAAAACTGTCTGGTTTATGTGATAAACTGTTTTGTTAAGAATTTAAACTCAATGCATGTGGAGAAAGGTGGTGTGGTAGTTAGATTCAGTTGTTAACTTGGCCAGATGAAGGCACCTAGTTCTGTTGCTGTGGACTTGAGCCAAAGGAACGTGAGCCTCATCTGTTGCTCATTACACCTGCAGTTGGCTAGGATGCGTGCCTACTGCAATGAATGACATTTGACTTAACTGGCTGGTGCTTAAATGAGATAGCACACAGTAGCACTACCTAAACAGCTTAGCATTCCTCATCTCAGCACTCACAGGTAAGCCCAGGTCTTTGGAGATGCAGAAAGAAGTCACCCGGGGAAAGTTGTTGGAACCCAGGGGCATGGAGAGAAGGCCAGCAGAGACCATCCTGTGCCTTCCCACGTAATAAAGAACCTCAGTGGAAAGTTAGCTACCGTTCCTCTGAGGAACTAACAAAATAAATCCCCTTATATTAAAAGCCAATACATCTCTGGTGTGTTGAATTCCAGCAGCTAGCAAACTAGAACAGGCGGGTCTTTTATTTGCCCTGGAGAGACAACAAAAAATGACAAGCTGAGAATTTTAATCCTCAGATTATGAAAACCAAGCAATTTGCAGTGCTTCATTAATCAAATCTCTTTTGTCTGTAAATTACATTTCTGACGTGGCTATGACAAAAACAGCTACTGATCCATGGGTTAATACCTTGCAATATAAGTGAATTCACAGTTTGACCAAAGATATAAAATGAATAAAATAAATAACCACATCTTTTTTTCACAAACTGGACATTACCACAGAGCAATCTATCATCTCAAAATGTCAGTCTAATTTCCCAATGGCTCTGGTGAAGAAACCATTAGCCGTATTCAACCTCAGAAAGAACACAGGATGTCTACAAAAACCTGTGATGTTATTACCTAATACCTTGCATTAATAGTTTAAGAAGACACAGTTGGCAATGGGAAAATGACCCAAATTGCATTGCAGGATCAGTGAAGGAGGCCTATAAGTGTAGGAATTGCCAAGGGAAAGTTACTGAGAAAATCCCTGCCTAGAGAAGCAATTTTTAAAGAGCAAATTTGTATCCATGAAAGAAATCCAGTGATGAGTAAAACCATCAAGTTTGAAGAATCAGGAGCTGTAATGTCTCTCATATCCTCACCTAAATTTTATGGAATATACAGGAGAAAGTCACAGATGGAGATGGACGTGCCTTATGGAAACTTCATGTTGCTGTGACTCAAGTCCAGGATGTGTCCTGTTTCAAGAGCTGATTAACACAACTCTGCAACAGGAACAGAGCATTTGAAATGACAACTGGTTTTCTCCAACAGCATGTAGCACAAGAGCAGCTTGCTTCTGCTTTCAGGGAGGCAATACAGCTTCACCCTCCAGTAATTACAATAATTTTTATGTCCCTATTGACCTACATTAAACATTTAACACTGATCTTTCCTAGATGTCAAATGATTTAAAGAAAATACAGAATATATTTTTATATATTGGCTTTTGACGGACGTGAAATTGAGATAAAGTTCTAGTATAAAGCAAATAGCATATTAACTTTATATACACTGAAAAAAGCAATTTGATTTACGTTTCACAGTATTTAACCTCTGTTAATGAAGAGTAAATTTCTGAACTTGAGGTGAAGGATCCTTGCACAAAGAGACGGTCTCAGCTAGAAATTGTTTTTAAGGTGTGCTTTATGTCATTGTTCCTAAGACTATAGATAAAGGGGATCAGCATGGGATTGACCACTGTGTACATCACAGAAGCTATTGCACTTGCCCTTGTGTTTTGTGTAGCTGCAGAACTAAGATGAACTCCAAGACCGGTACCATAAAACAAGGACACCACTAAAAGATGAGACCCACAGGTAGAAAATGCTTTATACTTGCCTGCATGTGATGAAATTCTCAAAATAGAGCATGCAATCTTAGAGTAAGAGAAAAGGATGCCAGTGAGTGGAATACGACCCAGAATTCCAGTTGCAAAATTCATCAGTAGGTAATTGAGGAAGGTGTCAGAATGTGCAAATTGGATTACTTGAGTAAGTTCACAAAAAAGTGAGTAATTTCCAACTTTGTACAAAAAGACAATCGCAAAACCATTAGGCCATGTAAAAGAGAGTCCAGAACACTCAACATCCATGATGCCAGCAGCAGTAGGCCACAGAGCTTGGGGCTCATGATGACCATGTAGTGCAGAGGGTGACAGATGGGCACATAATGGTCATAAGCCATCATGGTTAAGAGGAAGTTATTTAATTGTCCAAAACCCATGACAAAATACAACTGGTTGAGACAGTTCCCATAACCTATAGCTTTGGTCTCTGTCTGGATGTTCACCAGCATCTTTGGGACAGTGGTCAAGGTGAAACAGATGTCTGCAAAAGACAGGTTAGAAAGGAAGAAGTACATGGGTGTGTGCAGGCAGGTGTCAGAGATGGTGGCCAGGATGATGAGCAGGTTCCCAGTGAGAGTGACCAGATTCATCATCACGAACAGAGCAAATAGGAGGGGCTGCAGTTCTGCATCTTCTCAGAGTTCCAGGAGGATAAATTCTGAAACCCGTGTTTTATTCTCTGATTCCATTTAACTCATGAAACTACTGGAGCAGAGGCCAGAGCTAGGCAGATTTAGGTACAAGCAGCTCTCAGCAAACTAATATAAATTACATGGTTTGTATTGCAAACATGCTGAAATTTTTTTATTAATTATATATAGATTTAGTGCCCTCTATCTCAAAATATCAGGGTGAATGCATGTTCTTCTGTCTCCTTTATGCTGCTCTTCATAAGCCATTATTTTCCAGAATTTTAAACTTTTTCCCAAGGTAATACATTCCACTACAAATGCTCTTAGGTTTTATGTTATTCAAAAATCATTTCACCAGTTATTCTGCACTATGTAATGAAAAAGTTGGGACATGCATATTGGTATTTTTATTGTAATCAATATTACTATATTGCACACCTGAAAATGGTTAGGTTGTGAAATTTTAAGTTACATATAGATTACTACAATTAAATTTTAAATAAATAAAATGTTCCATCTTTATGGATAGAAAGATCAATATTGTTAGTATTCTATTTCATCTCCACCTGACCTATACTTTCAGCTCAATCCCATCCTCAACGGCAGGAAGTCAGTTTATAGATATTGACAAAATAATTCTCAATTTTACAGGGAAAGGCCAAAGTCTTCAATTGATGAAACAATACTGTAAAAAAAACCAAGGTTGTGCATACAATATTACTAGATTTCAAGTCCAACTATACTAATACATTGATCAAACTCTGTATTGGTGAAATAGACACATGAACAAATATAAGAGAACACAGTAGACACACAACCAAAAGTTGGGAAACTCAAAAACAGAACTATGCAAGCACAGTCCACTGGGCTTTGACAAAAGGGCAAGTGCAATTTAAAGGAAAAAAGTATAATCTTTTCAACAAATTCTATACAACACTGGCATACACACGTGCAAAATGGAAAAGTAACATAGCCAAGCACTGTATATATTTCACAAAAGTTAACTCAAAATGAATCCTGTACTCAAAATTGAAATGCAAAGTATAATATTTCTAGAATAAAACATCCAAGAAAGTCTGGTGGCCTGTAGTTTCATGATGTGGTTTTAGAAATAGCACCAAAATCATGATCCATAAGAGCAGAATATCTAAAATTTTGACTTTATTAAAATTCAAAACCTATGCTATGTGAAAGACATTGATAAATGAAATCTATCTAATACACAAAGAAGTCTTAACACACAACAATAAAAAAGTAACTCCTAATTTAAAAATGGGCAAAAAATCTGAATAGAAAGTGAAATTAAGAAGATATGCAGGTGGGAAATAAGTACGTGAGAAGATACTCAGTCATTTGTCATTAGGGTATTGCAAAATTAAACTGCACTGAGAGTTAGTGCACTTTATCTGAAAATGGCAGGGTAAACCAATGTTCCTGCTTCTCTTTGAAATTATTGCTAACAAACCATTCTTGCCTAGAATTTTGAAAATATTCCCAAGGGCAATATGTTCCACTACAAATGCTCTTAGACTTTATTTCGTTCAAAAATCATTTGATCAGCTATTTCGCACTATGTGATGAAAAAGTCGATCCATGAATATTGATGATGGCAGTAGAATATTTATATTGTCATCAATCTTGACAAATCACAGAAAGAACATGACTAGAATGGGAAATTCGGGTTGTTTATAGAGTACTACAATAAAAATTTAAAATAAATAAAATTTTTCCATCTGTATTGATGGAAAGATCAATACCGTTAATTTGCCATTTCATCTCCATTTGTTTATTCTTCAATTCAACCGGACTCCCAATGTCAAGAGGTTAGTTTGTAGATATTTGACAAAATACTTTTAACACTTATAAAGAAAGACAAAAGTCCTAGATTACCTGGGGAATACTGAAGAAGAACAAAGTTGTAGAACCTACAACTACAATATGCAATACTACCTGATTTCAAGTCTAACTATAAAGTGATTAAACCATGTTGTATTAGTAAGATAGACACATGAATCAATCTGTTAGAATTCAGCAGACAAAGAAACATACATTAGGGAACTCAAAAATAGACCCCCAGAAATACAATCAGTTGGTCTTTGACAAAGGGGGAAACGCAACTTAATGGAAAAAGTAAGATCTTTTCAAAAATGCTGTTGGACAATGGCATATAACATGTGTGGTGGTTAGATTCAGTTGTCAATTTGGCCAGGTGAAGGTACCTTGCTCTGTTGCTTTGGACATAAGCCAATCATACGTGAAACTCATCTGTTGCTGATTTCATCTGCAGTTGGCTAGGAGGCATGCCTGCTGCAATGAATGATGTTTGACTTAACTGGCTGGTGCTTAAATGAGAGACTCAATGTAGCACAGTTCACACAGCTCGGCCTACCTCATCTCAGCACTTGCAGCTCAGCCCAGGCATTTGGAGATGCAGAAAGGAAACACCCCAGGGAAAACTACTGGAACCAAGAGGCCAAGAGAGAAGGCCAGCAGAGACCACCCTGAGCCTTCCCACATAAGAAAGAACCTCAGATGAAAGTTAGCTGCCTTTCCTATGAAAAACTAGCAAAATAAATCCCCTTTTATTCAAAGCCAATCCGTATCTGGTGTGTTGCATTCTGGCAATTAGCAAACTAAAATATGGTGCAAAACAAAAAGTGAATATATCCAAACATTGTATACATTTCACAAAACTTAAATCAAAATGAACCCTGAACTCAAAATTAAAATGCAAAGTATATTACTTATAGGAAAAAACATCCTAGAAAATCTGGTGGCCTGTGCTTTGGTGATCAGTTTTTAAAAATAACACCCAAATCATGAACAATGACAGAAGACATTTATTAATTGAACTTCCTTAAAATGTAAAATTTATGCTCTACGATAGATATTGATAAATGACTTGTATTCATATATGCAAAGACCCATTAACACCCATTTAAAGAAACATAACACCCAATGGAAAAACTGGGCAAAAATTCTGAATAGAAATGGAAATGAAGAAGATATTCAGGTGGCAAATAAGTATATGAAAATAGGCTCATACACCTCTTAGAATACCTGAGGACCTAAACACTGACAATACCATGGCCTATTGATATTGGGAAGTAGTACAGACTCTCATTCATTCCTATTGAGAACTCAAAATGGTGCCACCAAAAGACAGTTTGGCAGTATTTAGCAAAACTAAACTTAGTCTCACCATTCAGTCCAGAAATTGTACCCTTCAGTATCCAGCTAATTTGATAACTTAAATCCATATAAAAACCTATACATGAATGTTTTAAAGCAGTGTATGTATAATCTCCAAAATCTGAAAACAACCAAGATGTCTTTTAAGGTCAATGGATAAACACATTCAAATATATCTATACAACGGAATATTACTCAGTGATAAAAATGAACGTTTCCTCTTGTCACAAAAGTCAAGCATGCATCTAACATGATTACTGGTAATTGAAACAAAGCAGTCTAAACATCCGGCAGAAGTATAACTTCAATTATATGACTTTCTGGATTAGTACAAATAAAGAGACAATAGAATGAACAGTGGTTTCAAGGCACTGGGGAGAGGAAAGGAAGGTTGAATATGTGAATCAGAGAGCACTTTTTTGTGCAGTGAATCTATTCTGTATAATTCTATAATTATAGACACTTGATTTCATGCATTTTATAGTTTTACAAAACAACAGATAACCCTCAGTATATGCAAATAAAAGATTAATTGTCAGGGTAGTAGGAAGGTCAGGAGGGAACACAAAATATGATAAAGCAATCTGCATTACAAACATATGATATATGCCTACTGAGGGGATGAAGGGAAATGGTGCTGAAATGGTAACACTGGACATGAATAAACTCTGGAATATAAAGGGGACAGAAACTGCATAAGTACTGTGTTCAGGTGCATAAAGCCTATATTTCCAGAGTGTAGGCTGACAATTCAATCACATCTGCACATGTACACTGGAATCAAGCCATTAAGTAGATGATATCAGGTGAGGAGAGCACATTTCCCACTGCAGAGGGAGTGGTTAACCCCAAGTAAACATACGACAGTAAATATTCTACCTGGCAATGGTTTAGAGTGAGATGAATCAGCATGAGTAGGTTAATATAGACAGAAGGTTACACGTAGACATATCTATGGGTCTGCGTTTGTGCAGAACTTGGCAGACACGCAAATATTTTCTTACTCTGTCTTTGGAGAGTGTCTAGATGTCCTAGTAACAGGGAACAAACATAGTGCCTGGACCTTTATTTTAACAACGTTCTTCAGTAAAAGTTTCCCTGGAGAAATGGCTGTCCCTAGACCTGAAATAAAATATACAGGAAGAGCCTGGAGCATCTTGTACCACCAGAAGTTAAGTAGGTACTAAAATGAAGCATTCAATGATCAGGATAAATCCAAGAGACACAGAGCACCTCTGAAAGATACCCCATTGCCCAAACTGAAATAAACCTCACAACAAATTAAGTAAAGCAGTATTGTATCACAGCCCGAAGTATAAAATAAATCTCATGAATCTATAAAGATTTAAAGGAATATTTGATTTACGAGTAAGAAAACAAAAATCTCCTAAGCAAACGCATGCAAAGATTTATGTACATACTGCTGTCTCCAGAAGGTGAGATGATTTCTGCTCCTAAAGTGTGTCTTCACATATTAATCCCTTGACAAAGGTGATATATATAAAAGCAGGAAAATGAGGAACTTTCAAGTGGGGAAACCTAACAAGCATTGTTGTTGAATGTCAACATCTACAGTGAAAAGTGACATTGATAAGATGTACCCTGGATATATAATGTAACAACAATAGAATTTTATCTCTGTTGTCTTCCTACATAACCTATAATCCCAGCCTAATCATGAGTTGAACATCAAACAAATTCCAACTGAGGGACATTTTACAAAATATCTTGCCAACACCCCTGAAAAATATCCAGGTCATCAAAATCAAAGAGAGTCTGTGAAGCTGTCATTTATAACACATAGATGTAATGTGGTATTATGGATGGAACATGTTCAGAATAAGCAAAATTGGATGTGATTTACTGGAAACTGTCTCTACTGCCCTTGCAATTTTTAAATAAATCTCACCCTATTTTCAAAAATCATGTATTTATTTATTTGTTTGTTTGTTTTTACATGGGCAGGCACAGGGAAGCATTCTGTCACTGAGCTACCATTGCACTGCCCCCACACTGTTTTTTAAAATTAGATTTATGAAGAAATGAAATGATTAGTGAAATGCAAAATCTAGGAACCAACTCTGAGCTTCATTCCAGATGTGAGTATTTGCCTAGGAAAAGAATATGACTGCTATAAGTCTCAATTCATCTCCCATAAGATTAGAACACAGATACCAGTTTCACTTAATAATTGACAGAATTAAGAAAAAATACTGACTATAACGTCTCTGACATTGTGCATAGCATTAATGAAGAATATTAGTATTCACTGTGATTCAACCCCTCCCAAACTCATTCTCCAAACCGCCAAGCCCACTGCCTCTGTGTAATTTCTAGGCTTCATCACTTCCCCAGGAATTTGACAACAGAAACTGATCCAGTACTGTCCGCAGGGCAATAATTTTCTCGAACATCACCTTTGATAACTCCTGAGCTGATTCTCCAATAACTTCAAACATAAATATCATTCTTGTGGACAAAAGTCAAAGCTCTCTGTTATCTGACTGCTGACAACCTTCCCAAACTCATGTTGCTTTTCTCACACCCTCCCTACCATTGTTCAACAGGTAATAATGTCTACTTTTAAATTTCACCACACTACAAATATATCAATCGCACATTTGGATCCCTGTCTTCTTTTCCTGGTGTGTTTATATCCTCATCTCTCTTAGTATTGTTAGTATAAGGAAAATATTCCTCCTGCCAGGCTCAGTATGCTTCCTAGCACCCTTGGGAAGCAACCACAAACCTCAACAGATGAGTGCAAACTTTGGATACACTTTGCCAGGTCAACAAGATATGTCGTGAAGGAAGCCCATGAGTGTAGGCTAATATTACATGAGACAGATACGGGAAAGAAGATGGTTTACTGTAGTCATCGTCTCCCTCAACCATAAGCTTTTTACCTGAGTAGGACTTTGGACGATTATCTCTCAGTGTAATCCTTGTTGATGACCCTAAAGTTACTCTCAATAATGGGTCTCTGTACTCATAATATATTCCCCACACTTATGACCAGACTCTGTCACTCACCCAGAAATTTTCAAAGACAATTCTGAGTTCAACAATGCTGAGTCTTCTGTGAGTGATGGGTGAAGTTAGAAGTTCTGCTCCCAGGAAGGGCAGGAAGATGTAAATTCTCATGAGGTCTCTAGAAAACAAAATTATGTTTCCACCTCAGCAGAGATTAGTAGCTTGAGACAGTGTAGGCAAAGCATTTATGTTTCCATGATTTTATGGGTTTAATTCCCATGTGCCTCAATGATGAAGTATTCTTTTGTCTTTCTACTCCACAAGATATTTAGCTCTCTGGATGGAAAAAAAGGTAACACAATGCAAACTTGGGGCTATTTTGACCCTTGGGAGAAAGCTTTGGAGCTTCTTTTTCATCTGCTATCCCAGTAGACTCTCTCCTCTCTTTAGATGTGTGCTCTAGTTGTGCAATTTTTCCCATAATGACTTCCCTATCACTGATTCAGGATAGAGATTCTGGAAGCACTAAAATATCTATTGTCTGCAATTTCTGTCTTCTGATATTTGATTCAATTAATGGGGCTGCCCTGTCTCAAAAGTATTTCTGATTCTTTCACTGGTTTTCCTTTCTCCCCAAT
Organism: Myrmecophaga tridactyla; assembly: GCA_004026745.1. Lineage (NCBI taxonomy): Eukaryota > Metazoa > Chordata > Mammalia > Pilosa > Myrmecophagidae > Myrmecophaga > Myrmecophaga tridactyla. The sequence continues at coordinate 10,354 of PVIY010038229.1, read as the reverse complement.
AATTAGCAATATTTGCTCTTCCGAATCAAGTTTTTTTTTCAGTCATTCAAATAATACGTATTCAGCAATAATACATGGTAATCATTAAACTACACTCTGAGAATGAAAAAAAGAGTAATATAATTTTTCTGCTGTCAAACTGCAAAGAGTTATGGAAATAAGTAGATATGGTCCCCTAGGGTGATACTGAAGTCCTGGTGAAGTGTAATGCTCTGTGAATGAGGATCAGCTTTTGCATTTTTTCTGAAATGGATCCTGTGACTCTGATAGGGTTGAATAAAAAGATTTGAAACAATGAAATGAAATATAACAGAACTTTGTGGGATAAAAGGACAATAGAAGAGATTTAAAATATCCTAGAGGAAGATGGCAACATATTTTGAACTTGAGATAGAAAGGAATTGCCAACTAGGAGAGACAATATAGAAATTTACAGAGTGGAGACATAGAGGAAAGATGGAAAAACAGGAGCTGGGTCTCAGGGAAATATGTAACAAAATGAAGGGCTTAAACATCTGCACATGGCTGTCCCAGATGATAAGGAAATTGGAAAGGGGCAGAAAGAACACTTGAGGAAATTTTGGAGGAAATTTCCCAAGTCTTAGGAAAAACACACATGCAAATACTAAGGAAGGACAACATATTCAAAACTGAATGAATTATAATAGGCTTAAACCTGTACAAATGCTGACAAGAATGAAAAATGTCAAAAATAAAGAATGAATTCTGAAAGCAGATGGAGAAAACAAATTCCTCACATGCAAACAGACTGTAGTAAAATTAAGGACCAATTTCTCATCGGCATCCATTGAGGTGAGAAGGCTACAGTGTGATATATTTCTCTTGGAAGGAGAAAAACTGCCAGACAAGAATTCTTTAACTGGAAAAACTATCCTTCACACATGTGTACAGTTTAAAATATTCACAGGTAAACAGGAACTATTTCTCCTTCAAGAAATATTAAAGTGAAATCTGTAGGCTGAAAGGAAATGAAACGAGAGAGAATCTTGGATGATAGCATAGAAAGTCATTTAACTAAGAGGATAAAAGAAAGGCAAGTATAAGGATGACTTTCAAAATTAAAAGATAAAATATTGATGTAATTATTTCCTCTAGAGTAATAACACAGTGTGAATGTATTAATGCACTGATCAAAAGATGCAGATTGTCAGAATGCATGAAATGTATGATCTATCTAAAGGCTTTCCTTAGTCCAAAGGCAACAAAGAGATTGATGTGAAGGCTTGGAAAAACATGTTCCACACAAACAGTAACCAAAAAGAGCTGCGGTAGCTATCCTAATATTGGACAAAATAGACTTTAAATGCAAAATTGTTATAAAAAGACAAATAGGACACATTATATTTATGCAAGGAACAATTCAGTCATAAATGTTTATGATCTTAACCAGAGAAAATAAAAACATAAGGGCAGTAACTGGCAAACTGCAGTGCAAATAGACATCGGTTTAATAATACTTGGATACTTCAATACACCACTCTCATCAATACACAGAATATCCAATCAGTGTATAAATAAGGGTACCAAAAACCTGAATAGTATGAGAAATCAATTATACTTAACAGATATATAGAGAACAGTGGACACCCAAACAGTAGGATTGTAGGAAGTGCTAAGGAAAAGTTACTGAAAAATGTCCCTGCCTATGCAAATAAGTCTTAAAGAGCAAATTTGCATCCCGGAAAGAAATCCAATGATACTAAAACCATCAACGATTGAAGATTCAGGGCTGTATTGTATCTTGTATCCTCACTTAACTTTTATGGACCTCTACAGCAGAAAGTCACAGATGGAGATGGATATGGCTTATTGAAACTTCATCGTATTGTGACTCAAGTCCAGGATGTGCACTGTTTCAAGAGCTGATTAACACAAACCTGGCATCGGGTATGGAGAATTTGAAATCACAAATGGTTTGGGCCCAAAGCATATAACACAAGAACAGTTTATTTCTGCTTTCAGGGAGGGGAAAGATTGTGAATAAATTCTTTTCTCCTCCACAATTTGATGAGCATTTAAGCTCCTTCAGGTATGGCACTCTTTCTACAGCAACTGTGAATAGTACTGCTATAAACATTGGTTTGTAAATGCCTGTTCATGTCCCTGCATTCAGTTTGTCCAAGTATATGCCTCGTGATAGGATTGCTGGATCATATGACAATTCTATACCTAACTTCTTGAGAAACCCCCAGAAGTCCTTTCAGATGGGTTGCGCCATTCTACATTTCCGCTAATAGTAGGTAGGTGTTACATTTCTCCATGGCCTCTCCAGTACTTGTCATCTTTCTTTTGGGTGGGCATGCCTGGTCTAGAAACTGAACCCAGGTTTCCTGCATGTGTTGCTTCCTGTGAAATGGAGCTTGAGGGATATTAAGGAATGATGAGAAAGAGAGAATGAAAGACAGAATGAAAGACAGACAAAGGTGGGTTCAGGGGGTCTGAAGCTCAGCAATAATGGGCCAGAGACATCAGACAACTTTATTCTTAACTGGTTCCTACTTATATATTGCAGGGTTCACGTGACAAACAGTATGTATGCACCTGGTGAGAATACAGAGTGTTTACTTAAGATGGCCACAAAGAAACTGGGGCTAAGACAAAACAACCATTCTCTCTTTCTCAGACTGTTCTCCATTAAGCAAATAACTGTCTCCTCAATTTCTTGCCACCGATTTGATGCCAGCTGCTCCCAAAAATTCTGCAGGTCTTGTTAGAGCCCTTGGCTCCTACATCCATGTCCATTGTAGTATGTGTGAGATGATATTTTGGTATAGTTTTGATATAAAGTTTTCTAATTGCTAGTGACGTTGAACATTGTTTCATATGCTTTGGAGCCATTTGTATTCCTCTTAGATAAGTGTCTTTGTTTTTTTCAACTTTTAAATTGGGTTGTTTGTCTTTTTGTTGTTGAATTGTAACATCTCTTTATATATTCTGGATATTAAACCCTTATCTGATATATCATATCCAAATACTATCTCCCATTGTGTAGGCTGCCTTTTTATTTTCCTGAGAAAGCCATTTGATGTGAAGAAGTATTCCAATTCGAGGAAATACCATGTATTAGTTAGGGTTCCCTAGAGAAACAGAATCAACAGGGAACACTTGCAAATATAAAATTTATAAAAGTGTCTTACATGTCCAAGAAAACACAGAGTCCAAAATCTGCAGGGCAGGCTGTGAAGCTCATGATTCCAATGGAGAGTCTGGATGAACTCAACAGGAGAGGTTCACCAGCCGAAACAGGAAGAGCCTGACTCTTTTGAGTCCTCCTTAAAAGGCTTCTGTGATCAGATTAAGACATTACTCATTGCAGAAGACACTACCCTTTGGCTGATTACAGATGGAATCGGCTGTGAATGTAGCTGATATGATCATGATTTAATTCTATGAAATGTCCTCATTACAATGGACAGGGCAGCACTTGTCCAACCAGAAAATAGGTACCACCACTTGCTCAAGTCGACACATGAACCTAAGCATGACATACCATTTACCTATGACTTCTTTCATTTCTCACACCTTAGGTGTAAGGTCTCAGAATCCACTGACTATTGTCAAGGTCCTTAAGATATTTCCCTGCTGAAATTTTATGATTGTAGCTCTAATATTTGTGTGTGTGATCCAATTTAAGTTAATTTTTGTATGAGGTGTAAGAGAGGGGTCTTCTTTCATTCTTTTGGACATGGATATCCAATTCTCCAAGCACTATTTGCTGAAGAGACTGCTCTGCACCAGTTGAGTTAACTTGACTGCCTTAACAAAGACCAATATTCCAAAGATGACAAGATCAATTTATGAATATTCAATTTGATTTCATTGCTCAATATATCTATATTTGTGCCAGTACCATTCTTGTTTGACCACTGTAGCTTTGTAATATGTTTTAAAGTCAGATGTGAGTTTTCCCACTTCATTTTTCTATTTCAATATATTTTTAGCTATTTGGTGCACCCTTCCCTTTCAAATAAATTTCATTATTTGTTTTTCTATTTCTTCAAAGTAAGTTGTTGATATTTTATTTGATATTACATTGAATCTATAAATCAATTAGGGTAAAAATTGACTTTTTAACTGTACTTAACCTTCCATTCCATAAACACAGTATGTCTTCCAAACCAAACTGCCATGCCACTGGGGGAATGGGGCCAACCTCCATGGCTTGGGAGATTTACAGTTGTACACTGTGATCTCAGCCTTTACACCTGTTCATGACTGGTATACAATGTGTGTCTGGTCACAGAAATCCCCCTAAATACAATCACAGAAGAAGTCATCATATTTCTAAGTTATTAGGCATGAAATATGTAAAAATATGTAAAATATTTGGCAGGAAGAATATTAATGGGGGAGGCAGATAGACAAAGGACAGAGATTGTGTGGGTGGTTGAATTCAAGGTACATTTATTGCAAACTTATTGTGTTATAGATTTAGTATATTAAATAAAAACCCCATGGTGACCATAAAGAATATATCTGAAGTATACAGAGGAAGAAGGGAAAAGAGAAGAGAATCAACTTGCATTGCTACAACAGATCACTTATACACAAAGTAAGGCAGTATTCGAGGAAATTAGGGATGAAAAAGGAATAAAATGTATAAGAAACAAGTGACAAAATTATTAAAGTACCTCTTGTCTTATTAGTAATTACTTTTATGTAAATTTCTTAACCTCTCCAGTCAGAAGATACTGGTTGCACAATGGATAAAAAAAGCATGTCACAAGTATAATTTGTTTACAAGAGACAAAAGTTAGGCCCATAAGTCTCAACATTTGATCATGAAAGTAAGGGAAAAATATTCTAAGCAAATAGTACCTGAAAGAGGCTGCATTGTCTTAACTAATATCTGATAAAATAGACTTTAAGTAAAAATCAATTACCAAAAACAGTGAATGATTATATGTATGGATAAATGAATCTATACAATAAGAAAACACACATGTCCTTCAAAACGCTCCTAGTTATGTGAAAAGGAAACTTGTCTGTGGTCACTTTTAAGCACAGTTATTGGAAGGAAACTTTAATAAGTGTTGATCATCAATGCTGTCTTCAAATGTCTTGTGCTGTCTCAAAAGGATGTATGGACCCTAGAAAAGCCATGTTTTAATTTAAATCTCATTTCATAAGGGCAGAATAATCCCTATTCAATGCTATATGCTTGAAACTGTAATCAGATCATCTCCCTCGAGATGTGATTTAATCGAGTGGTTCTTAAGCTGCATTAGGTGATGACATGTCTCCACCCATTTGGGTGGATCTTGATAGGTTTCTGAAGTCCTATAAAAGAGGAAACATTTTGGAGAATGAAAGCGATTAAGAGAGAGCAGAGAAGAATGACATAGCCAGGAGAAGTGGAAACCCCACAGGCCAGTGACCTTTGGAAATGAAGAAGGAAAATGCTTCCCAGGGAGCTTCATGAAGCAGGAAGCCAGGAAAAGAAGCTGGTGGATGATGCCATGTTTGTCATGTGCCCTTTCAGATGAGAGAGGAAACCATGACTGTGTTCACTATGTGCCTTCTCGGATGAAAGAGAAACCCTGTCCTTTATCGGCCTTCTCGAACCAAGGTATCTTTCCCTGGATGCCTTTGATAGGACATTTCTATAGACTTCTAATTGAGACATTTTATTGGTCTTAGAACAGTAAACTAGCAACTTTACTAAATTCCCCTTTTTAAAAGTCATTCTGTTTCTGATATATTGCACTCCCGCAGCTAGAAAACTAGAACATGCCTGAAGGAATGGAAGCAGTAGGAAGCAGCAGACTTATCTCAATACCCTCTGTTAATGTTACCTTTGGTTCATTTAGCTGTTGTTCCATAATAAGATATTCCAAGAGGAAATAACTTAAGATGCTGGTTGTATAACTTTATGGGAGTCTTATTGTTGGACTTTTTATCTCTTCTCGCTCTTTGTGAACATGGGGTCAGTTGTGAATTTGCTGTGGATAATTTGATCTTCTTGGTTAATTCTCTCACTTGGTTGACCTTATGGGCTGTATTGTAGGCTATTGTGACTAAACTGTGACAACTGTCCTCTCCTCCACATGTCCTCTCATCTTCCAGCAGGCTAGCATGGACTTGATCACATGGCTAAGGTAGGATTCTCCAGGACAGAGCAGCAGGAACACACCAAAGCTTGTTATGGCTCATTGTCAGTTCTACCATAATCTACAACAGCAAATAAAACATCCTGAATCCCACCCTGATCATTTTGAAAGTACTCTTACAATGTATGATGCACTCCTACAATTCTTATGGTTTACTATATTCTATAACATTTATTATTTACCTATATGGGGTCTAATTTCAGAAAATGCTGGAGGCATGCCTTCCACATTCATTTTAGCAATTCTGTGCTTCTTCTCTTTCTTTCATCATTGGCAATTCTGTGAACCCACATTCTTTCATTCATTCTTGAAATATGTATTTCATCAGCTACTGTTATAGCCAGTTGCCAACTAACCATGTCTGGGTGGAAAGGTATGTAGAATATTGCTATATCTCTCATGGAACTCACATTTGATGGAGAGAAAATACATGGATATATATAAAAGCAACCAACAATCATAGTTCCTACCATCCAAATTAAATGCACACAAGAAGTCATCGTCTTCCTGGAGGATGCTAAGAACGAGATTCAAGAGAAGGTCCTGAAGGGATGTAGGTATTTCAAAAGTGAAAGTATTGGAGAGACTCCAAGAGGAGGATAGCAAAAGGTATAAAGTTACTGTATATGGAAACTATGGACGACTGGAAAACGTGAAAGTCAAGTTCAATGTCTTAGAGATCAGTGTGAGTGAGGGCAGATGGCAGTGAGAGAGGGCGCTGGCAGGGCGGCCTTAGAGGTTTGAATTTGTGTGTGAGGCTATGAAATGTTGGCTTCAGGGCACAAAAGGAAGTTATAGGGGTTTTATGATTTATAATTTGATGATCCGTTTTATAACATAGAAAATGACGGTTTCTAGATGAATATCAGGTCATTCTGTGATTGCTAGGAAAGGTGATGAGCACATGAAATTGAGCCATAGAATTGGGGACACATGGTGTGGAAAGAATGAGACATTTGAGAATTAGAAGAAAAATCAGCCTTCTTATATCATTGTTGATAACCACCCATTGATTAGCAGGAAGGAATTGTGCAAAGCTATTTACATATATTGATCATGGGTAAACCTTCTTAGGATGATTGATACTTATCTGCTACTAAATCAGAGAAGGTATTAAGATGTAGGATGTTTCACTTCTTGTCAAGGTTTATCAGCAAACTCATGTTATGTCTAAGATTCAAGACCAGGTCTATCTGGTTTAAAAAATTGGCATTTAATACTACTTAAATGTCTTTTACTGCTTCACATAAAAATTCCCAACATTTGTCAAGCATATTATATTTTATGGGATGAAATGTCCTTTATCTCCTATGCTCATTTTACTCTTGGCAGGAGCAATCTGTTTGTTGTATTTGCATTGTAAAAAGATATCAATGCCTCTGTTTGCATAAATTGTTCCTCCTCTTTTATCAGCTTTTCTGGGCATCAAGGTGATATACCAAGGTTGTAATGCCATGAGAATCCAGGTAGGTTTCATTCAGGACAGTCTCTCAGGGAAGCTCTGAGCTTATAACATATAGTTTCTCTCAATTCCATTACTTCTTCTCTCTCCATTTATTGAACAGATTTTTGCATTTTTAAACATGGGAAGAAAATGAGCTCATCAAAATAAAGTATCTGATTTATGTGTCCATTGGGGGTTTGTCAGATTTAATTTCATGCTTCCATTTCAAACTATTTTCAGAATAGACAATCTAATATTGTCAGATTCTATTGTATTTACACCAGGCATAGTTACTGGGGATTGTAATGAGAAGAGGATGGTATTAACAGGGCCCCAGGGGGCCCTGAAATGCTGTGTGTGAGTGAGTATGTGTGTGCTTCTACATTCCAATGTGTCATATAGCATGGAGTCCAAATGGAAACCTATTTTTGGAAATAGGAGTGACACCATTCAATTTCAGGGGAGATATCTGCAACCAAATTAATAAAGTTGAGAGGTACAACATGCAGATAAGGAAATCTCTGTATTTTGAAGATTCAGCAATAGTGAGACCAATTCCTTCTCCAAACTTCTCTGACACCATCTCTCATCACTGTACCTGTTATCATTCCGATGCCACACTGGCTTCCTTGTTGACCTTGTACATCTTAAACACTGCCTTTTCTTCAGTTCTTTGTCCTGGACATACACCTATCTGAGAACAACTGGAATAACAGTGTGTTCTAGTTTGCTAGCTGCCAGAATGCAATATACCAGAAACTGAAATGCTTTTAAAAAAGGGAATTTAATAGTTGCTAGTTCATAGTTCTAAGGCTGAGAAAATGTTCCAATTAAAACAAGTCTATAGAAATTTCCAGTCAAAGGAATACAGGGAAAGATATCTTGTTCAAGAAGGCTGATGAAGTTCGGGGTTTCTCTCTCGACTGGGAGGGTACATGATAAACAAAGTCAGAGTTTCTGTCTCATCTAGAAAGGTGCATGGTGAATGTGGTCAGGGTTCCTCTCTCATCTCTAAGGGCACATGGTGAACATGGTGGCATCTACTAGCTTCTTCTCCTGGAATCCTGTTTCATGAAGATCCCTGAGAGGCATTTTCCTTCTTCATCTCCAAAGGTCACTAGTTGGTGGGTTCTGCTTTTCGTGGCTATGTCATTCTGCTCTGCTCTCTCTGAATCTCCTTTATTCTCCAAAATGTCTTCTCTTTTACAAGACTCCAGAAACTTAACAAAACCCACCCAAATGAGTGGAGACATGTTATCACCTAATCCAGCTTAACAACCACTCATGATTAAATCACATCTCCAGGGGGATGATCTGATTACTGTTTCAAGCATACAGTTTTGAATAGGGATTATTCAGTCTTTATAAAATGGGATTTAGATTAAAACATGGCTTTTCTAGGGGATATACATCCTTTCAAACCAGCACACAGTGTAATTTTGAATGTGGTCTTCAAACATCTGAAGGAATCCTGAAAATAAGCTGCTACTGATTATTTTGATTGTCTTACATTCTGTACACATGGATCATTACATCAGTTAACAATGGCTGCATAACAGACCCTCCCCCAAATAAACAGTTTAAGGCAATGGTTTTATTACTGAAGCCATGTATGGTTTGGATTTGTGTTTTTCTCTGCAGAGGTCCTCCTGGGGCTGAATTCTGCACTGTGTCAGCAGGTAAGGCTCTGCTCATTCAGGCTGGACCCTCTTACATGCTTGTGGCTGTTTTGCAGAGAGACTGGATTACGGTAACCTTTGCTGTGACAACAATTTTCTGCTGCCACGTCCCCTCATCTTCCAGCAGCATTCATTTGAATGTTAGTTTTATCTAGAGGAGTTGGAGAGCAATTTAATAAGTACATATCACTCTAAGTTCTCAGCCGTACATATATGAAGAAAGAAACGTGAGCAAAATAGATAATCATGGTGTGTGCAGGCTTTTGTACACAATGGTCTTGGAAGTTCTTTGAGTAATGAATGGGGTCTAGAACCAGGAATTGAGTGTGCTCACAGGATTGTCAAAACCACACCACAAGGGCCATGGTGGCTCAGCAGGCAAGAATGCCTGCATGCCATGCCAGAGGACCCGGGTTTGATTCCCGGTGACTGCCCATGTAAAAAAAAAAAAAAACACAAGTCAAACCCAACTGTAATGAAGGAGACAATGTCAAGAAAGAAAATTGAAAAATGTATCTGCTTCATTCACTATCAAACCACATAACAACCAGTGTGATCTCATAAACTTGAGACAGGCTCAGGAAGAACAGAGAGATCAGGGCGTGATGGGGAGACCTGGACAAGGCAGGTGCAGCAAGAACATCTGCTCCATCTGCCTCCCTTGCGTTCAGAGGTGCCTCAGCTCCCACCCTGGCTTCCTGTTCTCTGTCCAAACTTGCTCTGCTCTTTGGGCTCCATTCAAGTATCTTTTCTCCATTTGCAAGGGCAAACCTGACTTTTAAACTTTTCTGGTCTTTAGCAAAGTAGTTTTCAAATAGTTTTGCCTATACCCCAGAGTAAAGAGGAAGTTTTATTACATCGTGATACACAATGTACCGTTGTGCTTAAGTAATACACACAACACACAACTTATACATACACAACACACACAACACGCACATATGCACCCAGATTCACACACATCAATGCAGATACACACACCCATGCAATGCAGAGTCAAGAAAGAATTTCATGAAATGATTTTGTACATACCCATGTTATGTGTGGCCTTTTGATAGTATCTATGGTTCTTCATCTTTCTATTTTTATTCATTAGAAAC
>PVIY010038228.1:0-24052 GCA_004026745.1 Myrmecophaga tridactyla | reverse complement strand
ATAATCTTTTTTTTTTCTGTTATCGTTTTATTTCTTTTTCTGTTGTCTTTTTCTTTTTCTAAATTGATGCAAATATTCTAAGAAATGATGAATATGCAACTATGTGATGATATTAAGAATTACTGATTGTATATGTAGAATGGAATGATATATTAATGTTTTTGTTTGTTAATTTTTTTTTCTTCTCTCTGATGTTTTCTAGGAGCAGGGTGTTAATTTTTTTAATTAATAAATAAAAATTTTAAAAAATGGAGCAAACGGACAGCCTTATCAACATGTGCTTTTATAGCCTAAGTATATTTTATTGTTGGAATCACTAAATCAAAATTTTGTTCTTTAAAACATTTATTTATGTATTTATTTTGGTACCGGTATCACAAAGGTTTTAGGTAATGAGGTAAAATATACCAATTATTATTTTTACTAACTAATTTAACAATTTCTTAAAGAGGCTAATCATACCTCATTGGTGCAGCTCCCCTACAATTGAACCTAGATTGATTAATCCTATATATACTGTGCATAAAAATCAATTCCTTTCATAAAGCTGAAGATGTAAGTATATCTGCATAGGTAGTTTTAGTTTTATCTGATAGTAAAAAATATCTATAGTTGGTTACAAGTGACTTATGTGCTCACATTTGGGTTTCTTTAGTCAATGTCTACTCTTCTTAAAGATTACTAGTTATGATAAGGTGAATTTAAGAACAGATGTGCTCACAAAAAGATTCATGGGCCATTCATACTTTGGAAGAATATAGGAAAGGCCACGAATTGTGGCTTAATTTCTAAATTATCTACCTGCAAATGGTTTCACTTCAGTATTATTTTAGGTGTTTGTCTAAGCCAAAACTTATTTTACTGAATTCAGTGTAGGAACTGTAAATACAGAAAGTAATTTCACATAAATGAAGCCATGATAATAGTGTTTGAGTTGTTTGTATGGCAGTTAACTATTCAAACTATAATAACTTACTGCTTAAATTATACAAAGTGCTCAAAGTCCAGCAATACCTGGCAGCTAAATTAAGTGACTAGATTACCTTCTTAGGAAAGCATAGCAGTTGGAGTGATATTGGCAAGAGTCCAGTAAAAGGTGTATATACCTGAATCATACCTGGCCTGAGCTCAGAATTGTTTCTTCCTGTTCTGAGTGCTGTTGTTCAGGTTATGACAGTTGTTCTTCCAGGCCACAAAAATACAAGCATACCTCAGAGATATCCGGGTTTGGTTCTAGGCCGCTGCAATAAAGCGAGTGTCACAGTAAAGCGAGTCACATGGATTTTTTGGTTTCCCAGTGCATATAAAAGTTGTTTACAATATACTGTAGTCTGTTAAGTATGGAACAGCATGTCTGAAACAAGACAATGCACATACTTAAATTCGTATGTGACACTGAGATACGAAGTTATCCACCTGCGACACTGAGATACGAAGTTATCTACCTGCTTTTGGAAAAATGACACCTATAAACGTGCTTGACCTAGGGGTACCACAAACCTTCCCTTTGTAGAAAATACACAGTATCTGCAAAGCACAATAAAACAAGGCATGCCTATACTGGTTATGCTACTTACAACAGTTGGTATTTACAGAGGACTTTCATATTTACTCTAATTAATTTTTGACATAAGTACAGTTTGGTAGGTACTTTTAACTTTACAGATTGATAAATATTAAAAGTGACAGAATAGGGTCTTTATTGTTTCTTAAATCCACTCCTCTGTACCACAGTAAAGGAAAACAAACATTTCTTGACTCACAAGTTGTAGGATCTGTTTTTGAAACATTTTTCTTCTGCATCACACTTAAATTTTTATAGTGGGTGATGACCAATAATCATTTAAATACAAAAGTGGGCAACAACCTAGCAGGTTATGATCTTTACCTTCTGTCTAGGTAAGTGATGGAGTAGGGCTTTAAATTCATCTGATTCCAAAGCCTCTAAGGAACTATTCAGTTGGCATAAATGTACATTTTAATGCTGAGTACTGTGTTCTCAATTACCCCCACCATTTTTTTTTTTTTTTTTAACATGGGCAGGCACCGGGAAACGAACCCGGGTCCTCTGGCATGGCAGGGAAGCATTCTTGCCTGCTGAGCCACTGTGGTCCGCCCCCCACCAATTTTTTTCAGGCAGATATTAACCAGACATCAATGATTCAAAGACAAAAATTTAATGAAAATTGGTTAACTAGGTATATAATAATCCACAGGGCTAAATAGTTTACATGGGACTGTAGTAGAAATTTAAAACAGAATAGATACAGATGTAAATGTTACATATTATCATCATCAGATTCATCTTCTTCCTTCAAAGATTCCTGGTAAAAGAAAAACAGGGTTTCAAAATCAATTTTTAATATTGTCACATCCTAAACTTTCAGGCAAGTTAAGATGTAACAACCTCAATTTAATTAAGCACTTGCCATTGAGATTAAATGTCTTGAAGACCCATTGCGAGTCTTAACACCCCATCCCCCACCCCTCTTTTTTTTTTTCTTTTTCAAACCACTGGCAGAATACAGGTAACTTTACTGCTACTGGGATAAAGGTAAAGCTTTTTTCCTTTAACAAATCTACGGAGTTCTTTTATTGCTCAATACATAGTTCCATGATACCTTCAGCTAGAAGAGTTTTATGCTGTGGCTTACCTTAGCATATTTCTCTGCTTCTTCCCTTATATCTTTTGGAACAATTTCGTGTCTTCCTTTAGTTGCTGTAAATTAAGCAACATATATAAATGAGGACTGTACTGTGGTTTGCTATACAGTAGTCTAATGACTCACTAATGTTTTAAGTAGTGTGAATGATATTAGATGCTTTGAACTCGGCTTTGTGTTGTGTTTTTTCCAAATGAGATGAAATCTGCCCAAATTAAACTTCTGGAAATTAAAAATAAAATACACTGGGTCGAATTCTGTTGACTTAAAAATAAAATACGTTGGGTTGAGTTCTGTCGACTTACAAATATCAACCATGAATATGTACAGCCTGATTAGTTTAATTTTAAAACATTACAGTTTGATGGTAACATACTAGAAAAAAAAATTGGCTATTTCTCAGCAGTGTCTTTTAAAAGCATGAAACGGTAACACGGTGGCTCAGCAGGCAAGAATGCTTGCCTGCCATGCCAGAGTACCTGGGTTCGATTCCCGGTGCCTGCCCATGTAAAAAAAAGAAAAATTAAAAAATTTAAAAAAAAAAGGGCGGGCCACGGTGGCTCAGCAGGCAAGAATGCTCGCCTGCCATGCCAGAGGACCTGGGTTTGATTCCCGGTACCTGCCATGTAAAAACAAAAACAAAACAAACAAACAAAAATTTTAAAGCATGAAATGGTTTTAAAATTTTAGTTAAAATTTTTTTAAAATTTTTAACTAAAAGTAGTAAATACACTGTTCACAACGTTAATCAAGAATTATTAGGCAGACGGGTGGGCCACGGTGGCTCAGCAGGCAGGAATGCTTGCCTGCAATGCCAGAGGACCTGGGTTCGATTCCTGGTGCCTGCCCATGTAAAAACAAAAAAAAAAGAATTATTAGGCAGAGCTTTTCCTTCATAAAGACTACCTTGTTGTAAAATATTTCTTTGGCTTTCTCTGTATTAGAGAAAGGGCACCCAGAGGTAAACTGTGCTACAGATGACTCCTAGAGCAAACAATGTACAAAAATAACTTACGTTCACCAACCCAGCTGAGCTCTAGTTCAAAAGCTTTATCCTTAACTTCATCGTGTACTATGTAAATTCTAGAACAGAAAAAAAAAAGTGACTATTCATTTGGTCATCTCCAAACAATGTACCCACACTACTTAAACACATTAGAACACACCCATCCCTGATTTAAGTACTTACTGAAATTATGCATATACTAAGGCATATCATACAGTTTATAGTATTATGGATATTAGAAAATACAAGTTATACAAGGACAGAGAAATGAAACACTTTCTAAAAATGACTGAATATACATATAAACCTCATGTTCTTTTGATACTTTGTTTTTAACTATCATAACTAAAAAAGTTATCTTGTTTAAAAAAAGCATAGATTCAAAATGGGGAAAGGCCAGCACTGGCTGTCCCTTTTCAGGAGAATTTTCCATTCATTAACCAAATTATTTTTAAAAACAACTTCTTTATATGTTTGCAATTATTAGTGTCTTGCTGGTAATCTTTTTAATCACTTTGTATATTGTGTAAGGACTACAGTCCACATAACCTGGCCTTCAAACTACTGTAAATTATAAACTGCAGCAAACAAGGAGACACTGTCACAGACCATGTTAGCATATATGAAATATAGTAAAGCTTTCTTATTTTATACTTTCTACTGTCTTATATGTAAGCCTTACTTTGGAACATCTAAGCCCTTGCTATAATATGAAAGAAATCTTAGTTTTCTAGAAATAAGTAAAAAATACAGAGCCCCATTCTATTTAAATGACAGACAACTTTCCTACATGGAATAGGTAAGTGTCTACCATTGTACCTAAGTATCAGTAAGTACTGATGTGTCCAGAGTACTCAAGACGATTGGTTCAGTGAAGGAAACTTGTGCATATCAAGTTAAAATTGTTATGTAGTACACATTGGATGGATTATATGATGTGTGTGAATAAAATTGCTTTTAAAGAAATGTATGCATGTGGGATCAATAATGTATCCTGACCAAAAGTGGGAAAATTAGTGTAACAAAAAAGGCATCAATGGCTAAGAGAGTTCAAATAGAGTTGAGAGGATACACTGGTGGTCACTCTTATGCAAGCTTCAGTTAGACATGCTACCTATCACAACTTGCCAACCCCAGCTAAAACCATTCCTGCCAATCCTAAAGAATACCTTTATCTTCTGTAAGATTCTACAGAGGGTCCATGCATTAGGGTTGTAAGAATACTACAACTTCCAGATGTGTCCTTGAACCAAGTAAGTCCTGAAATTGCTGAGAGGCCAACCTTTCTAGAACATCACCTAGTTCCATCTCCCTATACTGCATTATTGTCCCTATGCTGCATTATTGACAGCCCCTTCCAACATGAAAAAGTTAGAATGACCAAAGTCCAAATGCCCCTAAAAAGTGGGAGAAAGATCAAAGGTGATGGTGGAGGTATACAGAGAAGGTTATGTTTAACAAATGAGCATAAGTGCTGAATCATTATGCTGATATTTCTTTTAGCCTCCAGTACCTTAGAGCAGCTAGAAGTAAAAACCTAAATTTGTGGAATCGTAACCTAAACCAAACTCTGAAATCTGATCCACAACTAACTGTTGCGATGTATACAAGTAATTTAAAGATAAGAAGTCTATAACAGAGAAGATAGGATTTAACAAATGAGTATGACTGCTGAGTCATTATACTGATATTTCTGTTGGTCTCCAGTGTCTTGGAGTAGCTAGAAGAAAAAAAACGAAAAATTGTAGAACTGTAACCCATGCCAAACATAAAAATTTGTTCTATAACTACTTGTTAAAATGTACTTGGAAATTGGTTTTTTTGTATATATGTTATATTTCACATTTTTAAAAAGTTAGAAAAAGTTAAAAATACATGCAATTCAATGAAGATTACTTTATCAATTTAGAAGAGATTCCAGATGCTATTTAAATACTGTTATATTTCATTTTATCATAGAGCCCTATGGGACTTCTTCTCCTGCATGTATATAATTAGAAAACTCAAGATACTACTGCATAAATAGCTGACTGACCACACCTTATTCTTATAGTTCTAATGTGGAATTAGAGATGCTGTAAAATTTGAGGTGGCTGTGAAATCAGCCTGTTAGTGGATTCAAAACCAAACTGCTAAATGTAGAGCTGTGTTCCAGTAGCCATGTTTCTTGAAGATGATTGTATAATGATATAGCTTTCACAGTGTGACTGTGTGATTGTGAAAACCTTTTGTTTGATGCTCCTTTTATCTACCTCATCGACAGACAAGAAAATATACAGCATAAAAATAAATAATAGGGGGGTACAAATGTTAAAATAAATTTAGTAGATTGAAATGCAAGTGATCAATGAAAGGGAGGGGTAAGGGGTATGGTATGTATGAATTTTTTCTGTTATCTTATTTCTTTTTCTGAATTGATGCAAATGTTCTAAGAAATGATCATGATCATGAATATGCAACTATGTGCTGATATTGTGAATTACTGATTATATATGTAGAACAGAATGATCATATGTTAAGAATGTTATATTTTTAAAAAATTTTAAAAATTAATAATGAATGAATAAAAGATTTAAAAAAAAACCAAACTGCTAATGTTCTTTTGACCTAAAAGAGTCCTGAATTTTTGAAGCATCACCACCCAGGTTTCTTGGCTTTATTGTTGCCTAATAGTCTAAAAAACTATAACGTGGACATTCTACTTTTTATACCTGTAATATAAATAATTTGAGGCTTTCTTAAAACTGTTTTAAAATGTTTTGAAATACTGCTCTTCTCAACATTTATGATAAACCTGAAAAACAAAAAGTAAAACATTGCTTGTCCCAAAGAAACAGTTGCTTATGTAACTAAGACAATTTTAAAAGGAGCTTCAGGGGGTAAAGAAATTAAGGCATAAGAAGGTAACTGAAAAAGGTGTACGGTTAAGGTATAAGATACTTTTTGCCCTTTTTTTGCCTCTTTTAAAAGTGGAAGACCTGAGCTTGTTTGCAAGATGAAAAGTAGGCGCTAATAAAGAAAGCTCAGTTTGGGCAGAAAAAGACTGCTGACAAAAGTGCTTTAAAGATATCAAAATTCTGGATTAAAATCATCTTTCGGTTGCAAAATAAGGAGAATTTTACATACCACCTATCTTAAAACACAAAGAATAAGAAGTATTAACCAGGTGGGGAAAGTTCCTGTTAAAGTTAAATCTGTACATACTCTGTATCTCATCATCATAAAATTGCATTATTGAAAAAGACAAAACAAAACAAAAAAAAAAACAAAGTAGCTTCAGGTATCATATTTAGAAATAATTTGCTGAAAACTGGTAGCCAGTAGCTGATACTTTTATTTTTTAAGCTTTTTTGGAAACAATCTAAGATTACAATTATTGGGACTTCTTAGATTTGAGAATTTAGGAGCTATCGAATGAGGGCCCTGAGATGAAGTCCATTATTTCCTCCTACCCTAAAAAAATGTGTCACTTAGAAAAAGCTTATTTTGTTGAAAGCTATTTTCCCTCCATCCCATTCATTACCATTTGAAAATGTGTAACCAGTTAAAAATGCGATGTTGTCCTTAATGAGACTTCTTAGAATTTGGAGTCAGGGAATACACACACACACACACACACACACACACACACACACAAAATTTGCTATAATATACCTCAGTCTGGCTCTTTATAAAGCCTCAAGTTAAATTACCTTCTAAAAGATACACACAGTAAGTTCTTTTTCAACAAAACAGCTCCTTAGAATGAATATATAAGGTTAAGAGTAAAGGAAGTATTTTTGTAAATGGTATGAAAAATTTCAACTTACATTTTTGCAACTTCTTTAACAACATCACGGCAAGTCATTTCTTTCATCTACAGAAAATAAAATCTATAATCATTAAGTTTGTGAACCAAAAGAAGAACACTTTCCACTTATTTTCAAATTACTTTCACAACTTCTATCAATAACCTGTGTTCTCAAGAGTTTCTCAGGCAAACTAACAGGCCAAAAAAGACCAAAATCTACTTTTGTGATTCACAGCTTAGTGTTTTAAAATTATCATGCCAACGTGGGACAGAAATCCTAGAATGAGCTGAGACTCAGCATCAAGGGATTGAGAAAAACCCTAGAATGAGCTGAGGCCCAGCATCAAGGGATTGAGAAAATCCTCTTGACCAAAATGGGGAAGAGTGAAATGAGACAAAGTGTCAATGGCTGAGAGATTCCAAACAGAGTCGAGAGGTTATCCTGGAGGTTATTCTTATGCATTAAATAGGTATCACCTTGTTATCCAAGATGTAATGGAGAGGCTGGAGGGAACTGCCTGAAAATGTAGAGCTGTGTTCCAGTAGCCATGTTTCTTGAAGATGATTGTATAATGATACAGCTTTCACAATGTGACTGTGTGATTGTGAAAACCTTGTGTCTGATGCTTTTATCTACCTTATCAACAGAGGAGTAAAACATATGGAATAAAAATAAATAATAGGGGGAACAAATGTTAAAATAAATTTAGATTGAAATGCTAGGAAGGGGAGGGGTAAGGGGTATGGTACGTATGAATTTTTTTCTGTTTTCTTTTTATTTCTTTTTCTGAATAGATGCAAATGTTCCAAGAAATGATCATGATGATGAATATGCAACTATGTGATGATACTGTGAATTACTGATTATATATGTAGAACAGAACGATCAAAAGTTAAGAATGGTTGCCTTTGTTTGGTGTTTAATGGTATTAAAAAAAAAAAAATCCAGAATCTATTCACAGAAAAACCATCAACTTCAGAAGTTCTTAAGATCAGAAATCTAGTTTTATTCTCTATAGCCAATTTTGGATAATAAAACATGAATGGACCATGAATATCTACTATGTACAAGATATGGAGAGGTTGAAGGAATAATATAAATTGTCTCTTGTGGAACTATTGAAGACAAAATGCAGAATTTCAGGGAAGCTTTAAAGAAGAGCCAAGATGTGAGTGGAATCTTAAAACAGGTTTGGATTTAGTTTGATTTCAAGGAAGATAAATGAAATGTGCAAGCAAAAGTGGCAAACTGAAACTCATATTAGAAACAATTCTGTATTCTTATAGTGAACATTTAGAAAATCAGGCTAGATATATAGGTTTTAAGTGCCCCATCTACGTGGTTTGCACATTGTAGGTCCTAGACGTGACCAGTGCAGGATTTTAGCATTAGATATCTGGATTTCTGTACAGACATGACAAGATCAAAACAATGTTTGACTGGTCTTCATATCTGAGTGTGCAGGGGTAAATGTACGGGGTGACAAAAAGTAGTGAAAGATAAGGAATATTCATCCAGCAGCTGAGACTTCAGATGATTCAACTACTTACAACTCTAAATTAGATTCATTAACATTTTATTTTTTATTACTATTATTTTTTAATTTAGAAATGATGATGCTCAAGCTGTGCCAGTACTATCACATGAAGAAGAAGGACGACAACAACCACCTCCCCCACAACACTGACAGTATTTTTAGGAAACAGAGAAATACAGTATTTGGGAGTGACTACAAAGGCAACTGGCAACAAATTAATATTGTGAAGGAAGAAAGATTCTACATTAAACATTCAACATGTGAACCTTAATGAATTACGGTTTGAGAAAACAGTTACAAACGTGCTGAAGCAGTTCTACAGTGGACTGAATGAGATGAAATCTTAGGTGTGATACTGGTTTCTAACAGGAGTTGAGTGTTGAAGCATTTAGCAATACAATGTCATAATTTCTGCAATGAACTTTCAAATAGTTTCAATAGCCCAGTTCACATACTTTCAAAAAACCATATGCAGGTGGATAAAATATAGGAAAGTAGTAACTTGAATCTAGATCAAAAATTTGTTGCAATACTCTTGTATTTTCTGATGTTTAAATTTTTCATGTTAAATTTGGGCTGAAAGAAGCGAATGCCAATCTTCATAGTTTTGAAAGGGTAAGTTCTATACTTAAGAAATTAACTGCATTGTACAAAAGCAAACTTAGCATTAACATACTTAACATTAAGTTTTTACAATAAATTAATACTTTTAATAAACAGTGTAACAGAAAAAATTAGGCCAAAGCAGTTATACAGAACAGGGGTCTATATGCTTTCTGTAAAGGGCCAGATAGCAAATATTTTGGACTTAGCCTCTTTGTTACAACTCTGTTATGGTATAAAAGCAGCCATAGATTAAATGTGGCTAGGTTCCCATAAAACTTAGCAGGCTGTGGGCTGTAGTGTGGCCACTCTATTTAGAGCATTCTTTGGTAATAAAGTATACATGTTCCTCAGCTGAAGTGATTTTTCTTGATTTTACCTAGATCTGTTTTTCCCATCCTTTGCCCTACAGAGTTAATCACTGAAAGACAAAAGGACGGCTTACATATAAATATTCTAATTTTCAAATTTCGATATAATAATAGGAAGAGATGGAAAGAAAGAAAGCTTTTTCACACTAATAGTTGAATTTCTAGTTCTTGGGGTAAGAAAAAGTGGGTAACCATTAACAGGGTAGTTTTCATGCCTTATCCAGCTAGGAGAAAAAGAGGGAAAAACACAGGAGCACAGAAACTTAGCGTAAGACTTAAGAGCTGTGTTTCAGAAAAGAAATAACAGGAAAAAATATTATGTACAACTTTTCATTACAACTTAGATTCTGTGACAGATGTTGATTTAAAATTCTGAAACACCAAAGTTCTCAATCTAGGGTTCATAGGAATCCATGATTTAAAGATTTGTAAAATTATTTGAAAAATTCTGTTTTTTCTGGATAAGAGCGCATCATTACTCTTAAAATGTCAAAGGAACTGATGACATAACTCAGGCAGTGTGTTACCGGCTTTCCTATTTAAGCATTTAGCAGCTTTGGAAAAACACATCCAACACTGTATCCTTGAACCAAAGGCTTAATTTGTGATAATAAAACTTCACTACAAGGGGATAATGCTGTAGCAAAAATTAAAACATTAAATACATATCACCTGAAGTTTTTCTATTTCCGTCTTTGCAGCTTGCCTGGCTTTACCAATGGCACAGCCCCAATAACCCTATTTTTAAAAGAGCACAAACATTTAGCATTCAATTAAATTAACATACTATCATATATCATTAATGACTACTACTATTTCTATTTAAAGAGTAAAGAAATAACGTTAAATGACTCAACAGCAGTTATGGAGAAACACAATTACGTACATCTATCTCACTGAACTAAAAATAAACTGAAATACTGAAGTCAATTCTAGAAGAATCTGGGTTTTTTTTTCCTAAAGAAATACATCCAAAGAAAAATTATGTCATATATACTTTATGAACTGGACACATTTTAGGGTATAGGATTGAAAAAAATTTTTTAACATTATGATAATGAAAAAAGCTATTTCAGGGAACTAGAAATAAAGTTAATTCCTTTGAGTTCAACACTTGTTTTTTATTACTGTGTTGTAAAGTTTTCTTAAAGATAAGGCTACCCAGGTACACTAGCATTATGACCAATTATATTCAAGTCTCTATATATCTTAGAAAAATAGTTTTTGTTGTTTTGCTTGCTTGTTTTTTGGGAAGTGCTGTGACCAGGAATTGAACCTGGGTCTCCCACATGGCAGGCAAGAATTCTACTATTCAACTACCCTAGCACCCCCTAGAATAATAGTTTTTAAAAATGTAATAAACTAGAGAAAACTCCAAGAAACCCCATTTAATATCCTTTTACAAGGGGTGATATATTCAGTTTTAAGACATTGCTAATATTCAGAGTAATGAAGGAAATACCACATTCAAAATTTTCATTATACAGTTTCAATGTATTGCAAATTGAAAGCCACAAATCTTTCCTCTGCCTCATATCCATGTTGTTATTAATGATAGACAAGAAAACATTTTCTTTGCATGAATTTTAAAGAACTGCATATAATCCAAATGTGAAATTTAAGTGTTAATCAAATACCATTAAACTAGAAATAGAATGTAAGATGATTCAGTTACTCACATACGAAACACCTGATGGATCAATCATGTAGAGTTGTGCACCGTCATTCACACTGTAAGAACCTAACATGAAACTGCATAAAAGTAAATGAATTGTTTAAATCATGGCTCTTAAATAACATAAAAGTTATATTAAAAACTATAATTGAAAATGCAATTATAGTTTCTAAGGTAAATTAATATATATAACACCCAGAGTAAATATTTTCATATGCTAGTTTTAATTAATAAAAAAAACAGTACATAAGGGGGATTATTTGTTCAAAATTCATGTGGCTTTTTGTTAAGTATTAAACTTTTTGATGAAACTCTGTTTCCTGAAGTATTAGTAGTGTAATAAAAGGAGTAATGACAGACAGGTGGAAAACAGAATTAAGGAAAGACAAACAGGTAACGGCATATATGTAAAAAAGTTAAGGGGAAACTTTCTGCTGAGAGTGCATTGAATCCAATCAAACTTCACCTTTCACCTTTCATTTTTTGGCTGTTGTCCACATTTCTCCCAGATATTTTGTGGCAGTTATTCAAATTGGTTCAATGCATTTTCACATGCTCAACAAATTAAAGTTGGGCCATGAAATGATTGTAAGAATTATTGATTTTCTGATACTATGATATATTCCTTCGTTTCAGAAATAAAGAAATCATCCTCATCTTACATAGCATTTCACATGCTAAATGCCATAGCAGCCAACTGTCTGATTCACACGCTTACCATCATTCCTTCTATCTCCCACATTTCTATAAGTCTTATCTTTCAGAATATATATATCATTATTCTGTTTAAAACCCTTCAATGTTTTCTCAGGTTGAAGAAGCTCCCTTGCATGGAACACAGACCTGGCCCCTTCCTTCTCATGTCTTCAATATCATCTCTAAGCTTTGCATCAAGCATACTTGACTACCTCTGCCATTTCCTGATATGGCCATGCAGTTTCATACCAGTCCTTCTGCTTGAAATAAATACCCTTACCACTCACCCATCGTTCATCTCACACCCTCTTTACTTTCTTCCCAGAAAGAGGACATTTTTGGTGCTCCTATTACACTCTTTATACATCTATCATATCACCTCTACAATTTTATTAACCATGATTTATTAATGTCTCTATTCCCACAGTCTATAACTGACTCATAACATGTACTCACTTTTTTTACTGAAAAGTTCCCCTCTACTTTTCTTACTCTTTTAAAAAGAACAGAAAATAAACTAATGCATTCAGTTTCAAACTGAAAGATTAAAAATGAAAGGTATTCTCCATAGTCTGAAAACAAAGTGTTTCATAATGTAATTTAAATAAGGATCTTAAGTATAAGTCATGTAATAAATATCCACAGGTTCTCTCAACATCTGTTCCCCCTAGTAATTTAAACACGGCTGATTATAATCATAATCAGAGATAGGACTACAATTAACTTTCTATAACCATTAATAGTGGCAAGCTCCCAGTAAATGTTTTATATTGATCAAGTGTGTTTTTAAATTAATTTTACTAGTTTATATTTTACGTTATGAACTAAACATGTTTTATCTTAATAAAATCTAGAGTCATGACATCTCCTTTGAGAAGCCATATTTGAATGTTTATGTTCTGTACCTTGATGCAACTGAATCCCTGCTTTCCCTAAAATAAATAAAAATAGCCCTTCACCTTTACAACAAAAACAGAAACTGTAAGAACTGCAAAACAATTTCACATAGATTAATTACTGAATGCTAGAAAATTCCATTTAAAAGGATTTTACTTAAGTGCTTCAAGTATATGAGATGGAAATCAATGAGAAAACTAAAATATAATTGACCACCTAGTAATAACAATATGGAACATATTAAAATCAGTCCATAGTTTCCTGAGAATGACAAGGACTAACACCAGAGAATAAGCAGATCAGTTATTACTACGAGTCATCTGTTTTCATCACTTTAAATCTGTACCATACTTTTCACTGTTCGAATTGTTTTTGTTTTTATGTACACCATTATTTAATCACTGCCTTAATATTTCTTAAGGGTATATTTTTTAAGGGTATAAAAGACAAAGATGTTGGGGAAATATTTATAGCATAGATCTGCCTAAGTATCTCACAAAATTTCATACCTGCATCCAAAAGGTCTAACAGCACTGTAGAGTGTATAAGCATGAACATACATAGCCACCCTGTCTGCAAGATGCTAGAGGGAGGAGGGGAAAGTGAGGGAAGAACAGAAAAGTGTATTAAACTTCTATTACCATCCAAAAGGATCCTCAACATGGTACCAACTTTTTTTTTTTTTAACTTTTTATTGCAGAAAAATGTTGCAACACAAAAATCTTCATTTTAACCCTTTTTAAGAGTATAATTCAGTGGTATTAATTACATTTTACCATCACCAAGACCCAATAACCCCAACTTTTTCATCATCTCAAACAGAAACTCTGTACCCATTAAGCAATAACTCTCCACTCCCCTCACCCTGGCAATCTATAATGTATCATCTGTCTTTATAAGTATACTGCTTATATGAAATACTGCTTCTAAGTATTTCATATCAGTGAGAGATCATACACTATTTGTCTTTTAGTTTCTGCCTTATTTCACTCAATATGATGTCTTCAGTGTTCATCCGTGTTGTAGCATGTATCAGAACTTCATTCCTGTTGAATGATATTCCATTGTGTGTATATACCACACTTTATCTCTTCATCAGGTGACGGACCCTTCAGTTGCTTCTACCTTTTGACTACTGTACGTGATGCTGTTATGAACACTGGTGTGCAAATATCTATTCCAGTCTGATTTCCAATTTTTTTTATAAATGCCAAAAAGTGTCAACTTACTTTTAGTGGGATGTTATAGCCAAAGTTAGATCTAAAGTTGGAAGCTTCTTCTCTTGCTATGTCTGCTAAAGAACGAGCATCTGCCAACAAACCTGCTACTGCCTAAAAGAAGTACATGTTTAATAGATAAATATACAAACGAGTATGCAATTATTATAGGCTTACTTAATACTTTTTAACAAAAGTCATTTGAAAAAACAATTTTTTTATTTTATGATGATATTGATGCTTAAGTACAGACTGCCAATTAGGAAGTTTACCAATTATGAACTTCATTATTTTTTCTAATGATCACATTCAGAAAGAATATTATCTACCATAAATCCTCCTCTTCACCCCACATACCACCTAATTATAAAGAATAAAACGACTGGCCTTGGTTAGGACTGAATTTTTCTGTAAATAAATGATTTTCTTTATTTAAAGCACTTCTGTGTTCAAAAAGTTATTAAAGGATTTGATCTGAAAGGGACAACCTCAAATCTCCCTTTTTAGCCTAATGGCTAACAAACTGCAGGGCCAAACCAAAAAATGAAATACCATGTTTAGAATATTTATTCTAAGATTGGTAGCTTAGAATTGCAGTACCAAACCAGTTGCTGTAGGGCACTGCAGTGAATTCAGAGGTGTCACAGTATTTTAACTTTGAGGGAAACATCTGTCAAAGTAGTTTGCCGAGAAATCTTTGAGAAGCTAGGTTTTTAGCAGTTGCTATGATAAAATGCACTATAAAAAATCAATATGGAAGAAGAAATGAGGTAACAGCATCCAAGATGATTTTATTATTTGAGAAGTTGTACAGTATAACAATTATAAATGTGGTTCTTTAAAAAAATTATTTTTCAAACAACTAAATTTCTAGGTTATAAATGTTAAGTTTTGGGGCTTAAATTCTTAGTAAACAAACAGAACTCTAGGTATTACTAAAGGCCTAAGGAAGCTATAAAAAAAAAGTATTGAGATTCTAAGGGTACCATGAACCAAGAAAGTTTGGGAACCACAGGCTCAGGAGATTTACAGATATTAAAAGTGATAGAAAAAAATTTAATAGCCTATTTTCCTCTGTTACCTAGTCATAGTACTAGTGATGAAATTCCTAACAAATACTGACTACTCATGAATTACGTATTTTTGAAATTATTTTAAATTTACAGCTGTATATAAGGTCATCACCCTTGTTTTACAGGCAAAGAAAATGGTATTTAGAATAATTTCCCCAAGGTTACCCATCCAGTAAGTTTCACCATTTGACGAATTTACTACTGCTTTGGAGAAAGCTTATTATGAAGCCTAAAAATTCTTAAACCACTTGAAGACAGCAGCTGTGCAGGGAGAACATTAAGCCTTAATTTTCACCTAAACTTGTTAATATCTGTTGTTTTGCCAGGTTTTTTTTCCAGGCATAAGAAATACCATCAGCTTCCTGGCTTTTAATAATAAATAGGACAAATTTGAAAATTTTAGGACAATAAAATTTTTCCATCACTAAAGTACCTATGGCATTAGCATATATGATTCTCTCAAAATACACTAAGTGAAAGAATGCATTATTCACTAGTTCCCTCCTATGAGCTCAATTATACTCTGGCAAGTTTCATCAAAACATATCAATTTCATGGCAATAATAAATTTGTTCAGGAAAGAAAATGTATTCAGAAAAACCATTCTTTGACGAAGCAGAGAGACTTATTTGTAGCTTCATGGTTTACTGGTTATATGTCCCCAGTATTTTGCATATGAGTGTGTTTTTGTTAACACCACATGTCATTTATAAATATCAAAGCTGTCAGAAGAGTGGATCCGTTAGGGTGTCACCCTGCAGCCTAAGCTCTTAAGTCATACATGTAGACCCAAGTTTAAATCCCAGCTTTTTTCTCTATCAGCTATGTCCATTTTTTTCATCTGTAAACACAGCCTCACTGTTTGTCAGGATTAAACCAGGTAATTTATGTAAAGAGCACAGCACAATACCTAGACACAGAGGTGTTTTTTTTTTTAATGAAAAGAACATAACACTTGTTTTTATCTGTTCAAAACAAAAGCTCCTGCCTTTTCAGTTAGGAGAATTAGAAACGTTTTCTCTTGTTTCCTTTGATTGTCATCACTCATACTGAAGAGTCTGACATCTATATAGAGTGATTTCAGCATACAATAGTAGTCCATCTTTGGCTTGGCTTACATTTGTGCAAAGTAACTCAGACTCCTTTGATATCAGCTGCATGAAATAACTTAAAACACAATGATGCCCAAGAAACTATTAAAAAGGATAAGTTCACTTTCCCTTTCGTTAAACATTTTTCCTTGCTACTCTTAAAATAAAGGTGTTCTCTATCTAATAACAGCTTCAGTATGACAGTGATCCCTAAAAAGAATACAAAAAGCAGAAGATTCTCTGCTTTCAAATATGTACATACTGGTGATCTATACTGCCAAGCTCTCTTTTCAACATATGTTCCTCACCCCATGCCCTTCCTCATTTTTCTTAAAGCGACTTGGTTTTCAGATCTAACATTAATCAGACTAGGAGAATGTTCTCTTTGTTTTGGACAATAAATTGTTCAAACAATAAATTATGGTGATTACTTTTGTGGCTGCTCATTGATTGGAAGTTCTTCCTCAAAGCTAAAGAAATAAAAGTTATTTTAATCATATTTTTAATGTATTCTAATTAGTTATTTGAAAAGAAATTGGAAAGGAAGGCAAAAAGGAATATTTGTAGATGTGACCTTACCATTCCAACATGCCGATCAACATTAAAAAGTCGTTTGTTGGAACCTTCTTCATAAAGTTTAGAAAGAACTAATTTTTCTACCCCGAAGACAACGCCATCTTTACATCTGATTCCAATAGCTGTACTGAAACAAGCAGAACAAAATCAATTCTTAAACTGAAAACAAAAGAAATCTCATAATAGTTATCCTGGGTGCTAAAATACATTTCCTTGTCACTGCTGCATATTTAAATAAATATCTATAACCCATTGCAAATTCACTTAACTTAAGCTTTACAGCCTTCGTGAAACCTTTCCTAATTACTCTAATTTATAAGCTCCCTCGGGTTTTAAAAATCTAAAACGTCCTTTGTTCTAAACTAAAAGTTATCAAAATAGTATGAGAACCTCCTGGGAATTCCCAAGATTCTTTCAGGGGGTCTGAGAAGCCAAAATTATTTTCATAATACAGGCATTATTTGCCTTTTCCACTATGTGGACTTCTGCTTCGATGTTGCAAAGGTAAGGGTGGGTAAAACTGCTGGCACATTAACACAAATCAAGGAACTGGCCACATATTGTACAAGTAAATAATCATATTCTTCACTGCTATGCTCTTGCAGTTAAAAAACAAAAAACAAAAACACTTCTAGTTAAAAAGAAAAAGCCACTCCTTGATGGAGTAATTAATTATTGGATCTCGACTCTTAATATTCTGGTAATAAAATGTGAGGGATTCATAAAGCACTTTTGTTGCATACCAAGATATGATGGTTGCCTCAAGGAAAAAGCACTCGTGCAACTGTTATGAATTCTAGTTTTCTCACTCAACACTGTTTTTCCCTTAGGGTAATATCAAACAAACTATGGTTTTTACACTTAGGTATAAGGCACACATTTTTTTCTAAAATGAACAAATTGAGCTTGTCACTTTAAGAAAAACAACTGACAGTATTTGTTGTCAATGATGAAATCTGAGTTTTCAAGCAAAAATTAGAATTTTAGAAAATTTATATACACCACTGCAAAAGTCTGTCTACTTCCCAATACTTACATATGCTTCTGTTATGAACAACAGTGGTATTAACAAATATGATTTTTTAATAGTTTATAGTGGAATGTGTCAACATTCAGAAGATCTGGGTAACTCAGTGGACCAATATTTTCCAAAAGACCAATTCAGAATGACATTACAAAATCATATATGGGTAAAAGATCCATTCAAGTATAAGAGGGCCCAATGGATTTTAATATAACCAAATACAAAAAGGTCATCATTATGTTTTCAGACTCCGCACTGCACTAACCTTTAAGCAACTACCATTTGTCTATTTTGGTGTAATGTCAAGGAACAATATCCATAATTATCTGAAAAGACTATGAAAATATTCCTCACCTTTCCAACTACCTATCTGCATGACACTGGTTTGCTTCAACAAAATAACAAAACAGATTGAATGCAGAAACAGATATGAAATCCAGTGTCTTCTATTAAGCTAAGCATTAAGAGATTTGCAAAAATGTAAAACAATGCCAGTCTTTTTCACTAATTTTTTATGCTTTGGAAAATTTACTTTTTATTAAAAAGATATGTTAATATGTAATTTATTATGATTATTTTAAATGATTCAAGAAATACTTTTAAATTTTCTCAGTTTTAATTTCCAACATGCTAAGTATTTAAAGAACCTATCCCATACATATACATAGGCTCTTTGAAGTCTTCAATAAATTTTAAAAGTGTAAAGGAGTCCAGAGGCAAAAATTTTCTGTATATTTTTGTTGTAAACAATCCAGTCCTTATGGTTATAGTGCACAGCTTCCTTTCATGTCTCAGTTTCTCAATGAATTAAAGGAAGATTATAAAGTAATCATTCTCTTTCTGACTTTTTCATATCACTATCTGGTGATAGACTTTTATAAAATTGTTATGGATGAAAGAATATATATTTTTAATAGTACTTTTAAGTATTCACTAATATATCATTATTTGTTTTGGTATTTCCTATG
The DNA here is from genome assembly GCA_004026745.1 of Myrmecophaga tridactyla. Lineage (NCBI taxonomy): Eukaryota > Metazoa > Chordata > Mammalia > Pilosa > Myrmecophagidae > Myrmecophaga > Myrmecophaga tridactyla. The sequence goes on along the minus strand of PVIY010038228.1, from coordinate 4,864 downwards.
CTTAACATAATAAGTATGCAAATTATTTGACTTAAATTCTCACTATTAAATTTCTTCTTTAAAATAACTTCTCGGGCAGTGTGACACTGGCTCAATGGCAGATTTCTCACCTGTCATGCCAGAGACCCGAGTTTGATTCCCAGTGCCTGTCCAAGCCAAAAAAAAAAGAATTTCTCTCCTTGATGCAGGAATATAATCTCAAATCAAATTATTTGGTTAAATGGTTTCCAACAGTTTATATACATAACTCTTAAGAAAATTAAAACATAATTTGAGTTTTCTATTTTCTACTTTCAGTGGCCACATAGCACTTAGATATTTTCCAAATGTTTTAACATAAATTTCATTCTAATGGTAAAACTGTGAAGTAGATGGGATAGATATTAATATACTAATTTTACAGACAGAAATCTAAGATTCAAAAGACTTAATAGAGGAACCCAGTATCACACTACCAGTAAATAGCAGCAAAGGGAAAAATTCCCATCTTGTGAGCCTCATCTAGTATTCTTCATTCCAGATTATAAGAGCCCTTTAAAAGAGAAAATTTCCTTGTGTTTTTCCTTAAGCAGAAAAAATACACTCATTTTTCAGTTTTCAACTTTTTAAAAATTAAATTTCTTCAAGTTTCCTTTTTAAAATGTGACTGTATTAAACCATATTTAGAGATGCTTTATAGAAAAGAAATTCTTAAGGTATACAGTACCCTTATAGCTTAGACTCAGTTTTCCAGGTGAGAGAAGGTTTCAAAATATATTTCTAGTTTATCTCTTAGTCAAGACTTCAATTTCCAATATTTTTACCAATAAGAATGGTAAAAAGTCCAGCGGAGGAAGAGAAACCATAAAGAACAAGTCTTTCTCCACCTCCTTCTTCTAGAGCCCATCTTCCTTTATCAGCCAGATGAAAATGTGCTGGTTCTTTTTCTTAAATTTGACCCCTTTGAATTCTATCAAGCTTAAATATAACAAATAACTTTTAAGCCTAAAGTTGTTAACATTTTTACTGTTCTAGTGTGAGATACAGCTAAGCATACAACACAGAAAATAAACTAGCTTCATTAGAAGACCCTTAAGAATAGGATTTTAGATGTAATTTCGAGTGCTTGCTTCAGAAGCAGCACATATGCTAAAACTGGAATACAGAGAAGATTAAATGTATTTTTTGATCAAAATGTTAAAATATTGCATAAATCATTAGAAACCTAAATACCTTTTATCTACTACCCAGAGGTGGCAAACTAAAAATGAGCATTTTTAACTCATTCACTAACTATTAAGGGCTATGTGCCAGCACATGCAAAAACAAATAAAATAATGGTCTTTAATCTCATGTAACTGCCATAATAGAATATTGAACATACTAACAGAAAGTTAAAAAAGTATTTTATATGTGGGCTTTCCCAAAATTCTATGGCACCTCATTCCAAAGGTTTGAATTTTAATGGAAAAATTAAGCCCAAAGATCCTGCTTTTCAGTAGGTCTGTAAACAATTCTTCAAGAACACTAAATGAGAAGATGTTATATACAAGTTGATAGAAATTCTTTAAAAAAAAAGTCACTATTTCATCTCAAAACTACTTTATATTAAAAAATACAATGATCATGTAAGTATTCCTGACTACAAAATTTAATAAAAGACCAACAAACTTTGTCAACAAAACTAATAATTTAGCCAAGATGCTAAAGGGTGCCAAGGAATTATTTTAGTGCATTACTCTAATCAATAAGAGAGCCCAACAGGAAAATTTCTTCGTTGTCCTGTATCTTTGCGAGTGGCAGCAGAAATGGAGAAGAATCCAAAATTCCTGCTGAAAAGCCCCAATAAGACCTGAAAACTCCACTCCCCTACAGAAGCCTTGAACAACCAGAAAAACGAAGCACTACAGTAACAGTGTGAGCACCAAATAAGAAAAGGGCTACTTAAAAGCAGAAGAATCTCAAGGTGCCCTGACCAGCACCTCATTGGCTAGGCACAGTGCCAGTGCCCCCAGGGCAGATCCCTGGTCCCAGGCACAAGGGAGCAGAGTAACCCTAGTGCAGGTACTGGGAGCATGTGTGTCTGGTCCAGATGTAGCTGGTGGTGGCCTGAGGGACTTGCTGTCCCAGAACTTGTCCTGCATGTAGAAGGTGGTAAACAGAGTTCTCCTCCAGAACACTGTGAAAGAACAGTGAAGTCACGCTGCCTTGAGCAACAGACTGTTGATGACATACAGAAAGGGCCCAGTCCTTGAGGAAGCTGCTTCCTAGGGAAGAAGGGACATTCCTACCCCCATAAATGGGGAAATTCCTAGGGCCAAATGTGTTTGCCCAAAATAAGATGTATGCACAAGGAGGACCAGAAAGGCCACTATGTTTTGAGCTATTCTCTAAATTCTTTCTATGGATAAGCTCTGAAGGAGAAGACTAGAGCAGGTTAATCTGCAAAGACTGGGAAAGGCATTTTCTTTCTTTTTTTTTTTGTTAGCCTCTGGTATTCAAGGACAGTTCTATTATAAAACTATCTGGATGCAAGCTTAAGGCGTAGACATTTTAGTCTTGGAGTCTAAATTCCAGCAATAACACATTAAAATATCAAAAAGTCATGATTCTTGGGTGTGTGCATGATAACTGAGACTCGAGAGTTGTACAACTCTAAAAGTCAGCATTACTCCATACAGAACTATTAAAGAGGCTAAAAAGAGATCAGACTTCAATTAGAGATATGACTGAAGATCATTTGGTTAGACCTAAGGCAAATCAGAATACAGGGTAAAGGATGAAACTGACTGTATTTGAAAACTTCAACTTCTGTGTGAGACCAAAGGAAGAGATGTTTACTTGGTACAAAATTTATATTTACTGTAGCACACTATCTAATTTTACCTGTATGGTCAATTTATTCACACAGCATAATTACATGGAACCTTGAATAGGGAATGAAATCTTGTTATTTTATAATAATGTTATAATTATTCATGTAATACCCTGATACATCCCAGAGTAATTTGGCAGAAAATAAAGTATTTGCAAAGTCCTACTGAGGGGAAAAAGGTAGAAATATTAAATTTCTTCACTGGAGAAATCCCTAATTTTCTTGCAAGCATTAGGGACTACCAATTTAATAAACCAAGCCTTCGATCTTGGGGCTTGCCCTTATAAAACTCATTCCTGCAAAGGAGAAGCTAAGCATACCTATAATTATGCCTGAGTCACCCCCACAGAACCTCTTTTGTTGCTCAGATGTCCAAGCCAACTCTGCAGATAAACTCACTGCCCTCTCCTCTACGTGGGACACGACTCCCAGGAATGAACCTTGCCCTGGCATCATGGGGTTAAGAAAGCCTTCTTGACCAAAAAGGGGAAAAGAAGTGAAACAAAATAAAGTTTCAGTGGCTAAGAGATTTTAAATAGATTTGAGAGGTCATTCTGTAGCTTATTCTTATGCATTATAAAGGTCTCCCTTTTTAGTTTCTTAGGATAGCTAAAAGGAAATACCTGAAACTGCTGAACTGTTATCTAATAGCCTTTATTCTTGAAGATGACTGAATAGCTACAGAGCTTTTATTTTATTTTATTTTTTAATTTTTTCACACGGGCAGGCACCAGGAATGGAACCTGGGTCTCTGGCATGGCAGGTGAGAACTGTGCCACTCAGCCACTGGTGCCCTTCCCACTATAGAGCTTTTAAAGCGTGACTGTGTGATTGTGAAAACCTTGTGACTGACACTTCCTTTATCCAGTGTATGGACAGATGAGTAAGAAAATAAAAACAAAAATGGACTGTGGTGATAAATGCACAGCTATGTGATGGTGCTCTGGGCCACTGCTTATATACTTTATGACTGTATGGTGTGTGAATGTGTCTTGATGGGAATGCAATGGAAAAAAAAAAAGTAAAACATCCAATTTTTTTATGAGCATTGGTGTGCAAGTGTCTGTTTACATCCCTGCTTTCAAAACTTCTGGGTATAGTTCCGGGTCAAGATAGCGGCTTAACAACGTGTGCGTTTTACTTCGTCCTCCAGAACAAGTACTAAATAACCAGAAACAGTACAGAACAGCTCCTGGGCCACATCAGTGACCAGACACACAGCGTACCCCAGTCTGGACCAGCTGGACCGGCTGCGAGCACCCCTAGAATCGTGAGTTCCCAAAGCTGCAGCGGCCAGCACCCCTCCCCCACAGGCCGCTTCCCAGAGGGGAAAGGAAAGGACTTTACCAGCAGCAGGGACTGGGCACAATCAAACGCCAATTGTGGAACTAATTAAAAAATTCTGACTACTAAAATTAGGCCCCCAGCTTAGGTGAACCTGATCAAAGCGGAGGTTGTTCATTTTTGCCCCGGCGCCAAGGGGGCAGGACTGACAGAAAAAGGGGAAAAAAAGAGAAGGAAACAGAGGTTTTTGTGGCTGTGTATCTACAAAGGCTTGACTGCCCCTGGATACAGCAGCAGGACTTTTCAGGCTGCAACTGACCCAGGCATAGGCAGAAGTGAGCTCTGTTGGGGGCTTATCTGGAGCCTGTGCCTTCCCCAGGGGAGGGATGAAGCCCCACCCAGGTGGAATCCCTCCCTCAAGGAATTCAGACACCAGGGCTTGGTAATTTGAAGCCATCAAAACCAGCCTACAACCTCTCCTCTGTCTCTACCACGCCCCCAGCCAAAGTTAAAGGTGCCGCATCATGTTATGCTGGTGGGACCTGCAGTCAGACAAGCGCCACACACAGGGCAGGATAAGAAAAACAAATTCATCCAGCAAGAAAACCCTAGATAGAAGAAGTGAAAGCAATCTCCAGAATAAACTAATTAAGGTAATTAAATGCCTAGACGCCAGCAAAAAATAACAAATCACACTAGGAAAATTGAAGATATGGCCCAGTCAAA